>LPNX010525053.1:38516-76942 GCA_001517045.1 Pseudotsuga menziesii | reverse complement strand
TTTCTTCCTCCAAAATTAATCAATATTATTTTATTATTTTAACTATTATTTTATTATTTTGCTTAGGAGGCCCATTTTAGACCCCAAAATTCCTCTAATGTGTGCTACGAGCTTCGGAAGCCCCCTCACTCCATCTCCTATTGAACCTGAGCTTTCGAGAGGTTTTATTCCACATTACAATCAGTTATTTTGGCAGAAATTTGGGTGGCGACAAGATGAGAAGTTCAGAGTTACAGGCCTTAGCCGATTAGGGTGAGGAAGGGGCGTATGTCCACCGAAAATCATCGAAAAAATGAAGAAATGAACCAGAAAACTGCGATTTGGAGTCAGAGAGAAAGCCGAAGGAGAAGAAAACCAGGAAAATGGTGGCGATAGGGTTATCGAGAAGAAAAAGAAGAAAATGAAATGGAATATGCCATGGAAGTTGAAGTGTCTATGAGTAAGAAGAATAAGAAAAGAAGAAGAATAAAAGTGAAAATAAAATCCTTTATTTGGATGAAAATCCATTGAACAATGTTCAAAATGATAAAATCTTTGAGGAAAATGGCTATGCAGACTCTGTTGCAGGATGGTTTTATTATAGAAACCCTAATGAATCAGAGTCATACTACACAAACCCTAAAGGATCAGAGATTTGCATTAGAAACTCTAATGAATCAATTATTTATTTTACAGACCCCAATGAACCGAGGTTTGATCAAAGTAACCCTCCACAGGGGCAAGATGCTGGCCCTGTTCAACCGGAGTTACACATTACTACCCCATCTACATTTATGAAGCATATTATAGCAGTTGCACAAGCTAAGAGAGAACAAGCACGTTCTGCAGCTCTGCCACATTTTGTTTCAATTGAAGAAATAGAGGATTCTATTCCATTTATTTCCAGTCCTTCACCAATCCGAGGGAGTAGTTCAGATCACAGTTCACCAATCCAAATTCACTTGTGAGGCAACTGAGGATCCAAAGGATGCTATTTCCCATCAGAATAAAGAAGTCCCATAGTTAATGTGCAGCAGTGGGGTTTGTCAAATACGATGGATCTAGAATCAAGTGAAGAAGGTAAAATAAGCTCAGAGCAAAAATCAGTTGGAGGGACACTTAGTGGGGATACAAAAGCCGCAATTTCCAGAGACACTTTTGAAGGAATGCTAGAGACGCTATAAAGAACGAAGGAAAGTATTGGTAGAGCATTGTGTCATGCTATTGATTCTGCAAAATATAGCCTTACTGGTGAGGTAAGCTTGATATTTGTTATTTTCCAGTAGGATAAACAATAAGCTCATTTTATTTTCCAGCAGGGTAAACAAGAAGTTCATTTTATTTTTTCTTAATGTTAGAAAATTAATGATGAAAATTTTCAAGGATTAGAGTGAAGAATGAATGTCTTGCATGTGGATCATTTTTTCATTCATAGTGACTTATGAGAATCCTATACATTGAGTATTTTTCCCTGCATTAACTTATTTGTCAATGTATTTTGGTCATTCATTGCACGTTATTTAATTTTATTATCTATCTCCTCATCCTTATATTTTATAATATTGTAATTTCCTTTTTGCACATTATCCTTGTTGTTGTCAGCTGTGACTATAGGTTGCAAGCTTGCAGCATAACAGTAGAATGGTTAGTAAAACCAAATTCCTTAAAGATAAACATCTAGGAATGAATATTGTGTAGGCCTTAGCATCATCGATATAGTACACAAACCACCTTTTTTATGTCTAGCATCTAATTTCCTCTCCTAATATGAAGGATGCAAGGATATGCTGTGACTCAATGACTTCCAAGTGACCAACTGAAGGCCTTTTTCATGTGAATGCCTTCTCTTTAAAACTTTGCAAGCCTTTTTCCATTGAAGTGTAGACATGTCAAGCTGCTTCAAATACATCTATCTGTCTCAATACTATGGTTATTCCTTTTTGCAAATGAATTCAATTGATAAGGATAAGGCATGCTATACTCCCTCTTAAAATCCATTTTCTTGCAAAATTAAGGAGTTGTCAAGTCTTATACTCTAATGTGTTACCCCCCATTTTACATGGTGGGTCACTTGGAGATTTATGGGATAACTTGGGTTGTCTCATAAGGTTTCTGAGCATGAAGGAGGACAATTGTTGGCATCTTGAGGACTTTTAGGACATCTAAACAATGCACAAGCGACTTTAGGACAGGTTTTAAAATTGTTGAAGAAAGGTGGACCCAACCATTTTTTGGGTGTTTTAATAAGGATGTTTAAAAAGGGACTTTGTATCCCATGATGATAGGGAAAATATTGATATTGAACTGTAAACTGTGCTATGAAACATAGTCAGGTCCATCATCTCAGCTCAAACAGTAAATGAAGTCTTCAAATATTAAATATTTTGAACCTTGGAGATTTATTAAATGTTATAAAGTAGAAAGCCAAAGAGTTGAAGAAAAGCTCAATGTTGGTGAGGAAGACATCAAACATCATAAAAGACACCTTGAACATCAGTGAATCACACTAAAAACAACCTACACACCGTAGAATCTCACTCAAATACCCTATACATCACCAAATATCACAAATGGCACCCTAAACATTGAAGAAAGAGCACTTGACACATAAAAGACTACAACAACAATGAAATCCAAACACCCATAATAGGTGCAACAAAGAAGCCAATCCACAACACAGTGATTGGACAAGGCAACATAATACTATCTGTAGATCAAAGGTGACAAGTTCACAAACACCCATGCACATGAAAACCAGTTTGTCTTGTTCAGACAAGCTAAAATGTTCCATCAATGGATAAAGACAAAATATAAACTCCACAAAATTTGTAAGGGAACATAAAAAATAATTTCACGGCTAACATGTGACTAGAGAATGAAAACCCAATTTCACAACACAATTAGAAAACTAATGTGAAGACACAAACAATGTTAGTCTAGACATGATAGAACTATCCCAACAGCATGAAGATATCCAATGAACATCTAGTATGTGAGACAACTTTATGCGAGAGAGTTGACTTGTGTATAAGGCCCAACAACAAAGACAAATCAAAGATGTGTGGAATGGAAGGTTCAATAAAAATAAAAAGTGTATTAAAAAATTTGAAGATATTGTTTCCTTTGTTGTGATAACTTGTCACTTCAAGTTTTAAGTGATCAAATTCATGTGAACCACCTTTTTTCAACTCGTAAATCACAGCTTTTAGAGCGTTGCTCAATGCTTACAAAAATAATCTCTCAGTTCTACTAATTCTTTTTTAATTCTTCACATTGTTCCCTAAAGTACATTTTTTTTTCATTTGTACCATGTTTACTAAGACTTCTTTCTTGTGCTAAGTGATTTTCTGCCCCTTTACTCATAACCTTTTCCACTAGTTGACAAGGTCCCTTTAACTTTTAAAAGATGACTTTACTATGAATTAGCTTTGGGTTGAGACCTTCAAAATTTTCAATATAACTAGGATAACTATATAATTATATATCGTGTAGTTAATATAATATAACAGACTTGTATTATCTTTATATCATATTATATAATCCCTATAACTTATAAATTATGTTATTTAATTTTTTTTTTCCTAAAACAGTGGAACCATTGATGCTGCAATTATATGATGAAGCTTATACCCAACTTCCAATGAACAACCATGCAAGAACCTGATAGAATGCAATGGAGTTCCCCAACAATATAGCAATGGAAATTGTGGCGGATTCAGGAACTTGAAGGAGATGATCATGGGAACACTTCTCCACAATATTTTATTTCCAAAATAGTTCTAACATCCTAAGGAAACATGACTATTAGAACATTTTTTCCATATTTTGGGGAGATAATAATCAATAGGCATTTGAAATTAGGCAATAAGGTGCTCTCACAGAAAGACAACACTATTCAATTTAAATGAGTTTTAATTGTTTGTTTGTGGTTAGTTTCTCTTCTCCACACTCTTAGGAAAGCAAGGTAGCAAGGAAATGGTTTGTAGAAGTGTCGAATCACAACAGGGTTGCGATGGTTTCAACTTTCTGCACAACACTGGCATTGATCTATATTTTTTCCTTTTTGGCAGAGCATCAATGTTTTATCATTATTATTCCCACATTGAGAAATCCAATTAGAGATTGTAATTGCTTATTTTATGATTGTGGCTCTGCTTCTATGTGCTTGTACGATGGTAGCTCTGCTTCCATCTTTTTTTTTTCCAAATTTATGGTTGTTCACTAAGTGACAATTTTGGCTACCTAATTTTAATCTTATTTTCCTATGTGGTTCTCGATACTACAAGAAGTCAGCAAGGAAATCCCTAGAAGTTGAAGTGAGTTTCTCTAGTTCAAACTTAAGGTCTCTCTATGATGTTCTGCTATGATATTTTTCTCTTTTTTCCATGTTTCACCATGACCAGCAAATGGAAAATGACCATTGGCCGCAGATTGGTTTTTTGCCATAGGCAGGGCAAAAAATTGGCCACAACCTAGCAGGGACAGACCTTTCTATGATACAATTTGCCATGAACTAAATAGTATGCCAATAATATCACAAAGACCAATGATTATTATGCCAATCAAAATAATAATAATAATAATAATAAATGGTTGACATAAATTTGATGATACAACTGAAGAATATGATCTATTTTTATAGTGTTGAAGAGATCGGTCAGGACCAAAAGGAAGTCACCTTAATTAATAATATAATTATATAATAGTTATTTAGGTTTGATTATATTAAATAATATACTATATCAGGTGACACGTACATACCAATTATTTGATAAACCATGACACACTAAGAAGAGGAAGAATACATTGAAAGGAAACAAGATTTAAATAATACTAATAGGATCAGAGGTAGGCATAGTGGTAAATTTGTTGAAAGTCACAAAAAAACTGATTTTTATTTATGGCTATTATTGGCTAAGTTGTATTTAGTTGGACTTTCAAGCGAGTGGGAAAAGTTTGAACATGTCATATGTTCATCTTCAGTATTATGAAGTCCATTAGGCCTTTAGTCGCCCTTCTTTTTCTTTCCACATGTTCATCCCCAGTGAGGATGTTGTAGTAATATGTGCTAGCATGATTACTTTTTGTAAAGGACTTGGATTTCCTAGGACTAAGACCTTAATCCATTTATTCCAAGGTGTTGTTTCCTTGTTAATTATGCACGACTCTTAAACTTTATGTATAATTTTCGAGTTTTCACCTGCTCCTCCAAAGCTGGAATGGCTATCTTGGTGGTTAGGTCTTAGGAGGTTATTTAAGTTCATGTGTCAATGTATATTACCATGCTAGACATTATTTTAAAGGCATATGAACATGTGCTAGGTCCCCCCAGGTTTTTTTTCTTCGTAAAAAATATATTTTCTCATAAAAATAGTAAAAATTTTAATGTTTTAATTGAGAAAATTAAAATTCATTAAAAAGAGAGCCGCATATCGAGAGCATGGAGCATATCCCCTACCCTAGGGAATGCGTCGAATTATGAAAGGGTTTAACCACCCTAATTTGAACTTTCGTGGAACTGTGCATCTAAAGAGTTCTTGGAAAGAACCTAATGTATTGTGATTCCCAAGATGACTTCTACTTTGAGACCCAATTGTACTGGTAATAATATTCTTTCGAATATAGGTCAATTTCTTTTGTACAGGACGTTGTTGATATACTAATTGGTTAAAAGATGACTTATGTGATTAGGATGTTGATAAGGTGTCAATGTAGCATGCTCTTTCCTTATCATTCTAATAACCTAAGATACCAGACATGTCCATATGGGGTAGCATGTCCTATGTCTACGTGTTAGACACGGACATGCTGACAGAATGTGTCGGACACGTCGTTTCAGCATGTCCCAAAAACAAGACACATTTTTTACATGTGTGACTAGGAAATTGCCTCAAAATATGTAAAAACAAAGCATGAAGTGATCAACAATTGTATCTTTCTAGTGGCTCAGTGACTCATTTAATTTTTATTTCTTAACATTAGATTTATCGTGGTGTGACCAACATTAACCTATATTATATGTGAAACTCATAAGTCAATGTTATAATTTTAATGGTTATACAAGATCTTAAAACATTTAGCATCATAACATCATAACTATATGCAATAAGATCACTAAAAGAAAGACAAGCACAACAACAAAAAAATAACATAGAGATTTCTCCCAGGAAACCACAAGGGAGAAAACCCATCAACTTCTTTAGTATAGATTCTGTCACAAAGACCAACTTCTTATGTAAAAATTTCTCTATACTAATTACTAATGTTAAATGTGCATTGATTCTAATTTCTATTGAATATTTGTAAAAACTTGGATCTACATGTCTATATTTTTAATATATATATATATATATATATATATATATATATATAAGTTTTTTTTTAATATATATATATATATATATAGCATGTCCTACGTGTCCTAATTTCGAGGGTCATCGTGTCTGTGTCAGACACTTGAATCCTTGTGTCCTTCATGTGCTATGTCCTCGTGTCAGGTGACTTAGCATACAAGGCATAAGCTGTATGCTGCACACATAGTATACATTCCAACTTGAATCCCTTTACTTGATGAGCACCTTAAACTCTTATCCTTTGCTGGAAAACACTGCAAAAACTGTAACTGGCCAAAACAATGGACACCAAAATTCCTGTTTAGGCTCAAATTTTTTTTATGTTGCTGCTGTCATAGGGTTCAAGTTTTTGCGTTAACAAATTTAAAATTTCTTCTTAAATGCTCCCTGGATTTCCTGGTGGAAATGCAAAATTTGTTGAAGTCCTTGCAATTGGCACCAACTATTGTACAACATCCAGTGATTATGGCATTTCTATCTATTTTTTATTTGGCGTATTTTATGGAATTTTAAGGATTTGGACTATTTTGGCTTACATTGGGGTCACAAGATGCAAGATGTATAAGAAAAGGACTAATTTGAAGAGGGCTCAACTATGTTGTGCTGTAAAAAAGGAAAAACCTCAATGAAAGCAATACCAATGAAAACCTCAATGAAAACAATACCACTGTTGGTTTTACATAAATTTTGAACTGATGTTCAATAATAAAAGTTTATCTTTAAATGGATGGATATGCAGTTGAAGAGAATTAACCATTTCAGCTGTTGAATAGAATTATGTTTCTTAATGCAGACTATAATAGAAATCCCCTGGCTGTAGATGGAGTTTTGTTTTTGTTTTTAAACCAAATTTGGAACAAAATTTTATATATATGTTGAATTTGAACACATATATACCTGGTTCTTAGTAGATTTCATTTCTAATAGCTAATTGTTAAAATGTATTTCAGCTACATTTCTTACCTACTGAGTTTTCTTTTTGATAGCAGCTATGGACATACATAAACAAGAACATTTTACTGGAATATATGATCTAGTTTCCGTGCTGACCCATAAGGGGTAGAGTGCGGATTCATGACATTATGTTGCTTGGGCAAACAAGAGAATTGTGAGTTGCATCAAACTTTGAGTAATTGTGTAATTCTTTCAGAAGTATGTCAATTGTTGGTATTAATTCCTTTGTCAATTGTTGGTATTAATTCCTTTGAAAATCCGTCTTTGACTATTGAATTTAAGTAGAGAACTATTGAGTTGTATTCTTTTTGGAGGAATGGAGATGTTCTTTCAAGCTAATGTTAATTTCAACAACATATATCTTTGGTGAATTGGTTGTAATATGCATTCTTTATTTTAGGAAAGTGGATTGAATTTGATGATGAAAATCCTATTCTGCAAAGAGGAAGATATAACAAAGCTTTCTGGTGGAGGTAAATTATGAGCTGCTACTTAGATCTTTTTTAATTGACCTCATGTAATTCTAACATTAGCAAAAAAAATTAGGATTCAACTAATATATTGAGGCTTATTGTGTAAGCCAAGAACTAAACAATTTCAATAATTAAACATTTTCCAAGGTTTTCAATATTTTCAATGCAATTGAAACCCCTTTTGTTTCCTCTATGGTGACACATTTGCTTTTAAGAAGAGGATTATGCTCAGTAATTTGAGTTTCACCATTCACATATTTAGTAGAGTATTCTTGCTCATAATCCAAAATAACATGCTTGGATGACATTTTTCTTCTAGGTTTGACCCGTTTCTCTATATCATATTTCCTAGCATCATTCACTTCACTAAATGCAAGTCCTTTCATTCCTTCCCAACTATTTTTAGTGAGTCTTATTCAATGGAATTTTGATTGACCTTTTCTTGTATAACACATTCTATAGCATTATAATATTTTCTTAATAATTCCTTTAACTCCTTCTCAGTTGTGTTTGGTGGGAATTCATCATCAAATTCCTTGAACTAGTTTCATGTTTTTTCTTGTACTCAATTTTGTGCATGCTATATACTCATCCTCAAAGTCTGGACTAGGATTGCAATTGCTTCGAGGTAAATTCATGGATCTCTTTATTAAATCTATAATTCCATCGTCCTTTACATACTTTTAAGCAGTTGCATTCTCTAATATGTCTTGAAATAAAGTCAATACTAGGAGTTTCTACTTTGTTCAAAAGTTAATTAGATGAGCACTCAATATTGTTTCCTTCCATTGTCGTCCTCTTACTTTTATTCTTTTCCTATATTCCTAGTTGAGTCTTTATTGAGATCACATCATTCCTTCCTTTTCCTCTTACTTCTCTTCATAGAATTTGTAGGCAATACTTCATTACTAATGCTTGAAGACCTAGATTCCTTTGTAAATGCATTGTTTATCATAACCTTTTCATATCTTATTGCAACCAAATCTAAGTAATCTATGTCATTTCTTAGCTTACCATAACCTTTCTTGACCTGACTGCACTTATCAACTAATCCCTTTTTCCATTTAGTCACTCTCTCAACTTATTTGTTAAAGTCATTTCCATTGGAATTGTCATCAAACAACCTCTCACTTTCAACTTTTTTTATTTATCATTGATATTACAAAATTTACCTCTCTTCCCCCCAAAATTTCACATTCCTCTACAAACCCTTCATTATTTAGCACATTTACCTCTGCAAACTTTGACTATGCTAGAATAATTCATTTTTAATGGAGCATCAAAGAGAAATGCAGGCCTTGGAGAGGAAGGGGAATGTTTATGAGCATGGTCACATTCCAAGGATGTTAGCCAAGTTTCTAGATACTAAATTTAACAATCAAGAAGAAATGGAGAACATCCAAGGACAATCCATGATTTACACAAGAGGGTTGAGGGGAGAGGGGAAGATGATATGTTTAGAGATGACCATGGTCACATTGGAGGGATGTTATCCAAATTTACGAACATCATGATCAAACAAAGATGGAGGGCTTGGTATTTGGCATAACAAACGAAAGAACCAATAAAATACAAATAAGACGATACTTGTGGGAGATGGAAAGCAAGGCCTCTTCAAAAAGAGATTTTTTTTTTAATCTCCATGGATGGTAGTTCAAAAATTTAAGAAGGCCCACAAGTAAGATGGCAGGTTGGTTAGCTAACTAGGAAATCTTAACTAAGTATCTTTATTGTCAATCATTCTACCAAAAGTATAGGAGAGTTGGAAGGTTTTGTAAGTCAACTTATTAGGACAAAGAAGAAACATGATAAGAAGTTGCTTGTTCAAAATCAGAGAAGGAGTGAGAGACAATGAGGTAACCTTTAATATTGTATGGATACAATCATTGGTGAAGTCTTGAAGTCTGTTTTTATGGAAGAAGAGGTACAACCAACTGTAATGGTCAATCTGTTTGGGATATTTAGACAATATATATAGATTCTTAGTGAATATGGAGAGCTATAGCTACAAATATGGTTAATACTAGACATGTACATGGATATAAAATTGATTTAAAAAGGATCTAGTAGTAATTTTACTTGTAGAGACACCACATATTAAAATACAAAATTTGTTAAGAGGAGCCTTGGGATTAATTTTGGCAATACATCTAGAATGCAAAACAGTGTACTCACGAATATGTATCAAGTAAGTGGTAGATTGTCTTACAATTGATGGAAAAACTTGAATTTCCATCATTAATCATAAACCCCATCTCTCTATGTTGATTCTTAACAGATCACACATGTCTCTCTCTCTCTAACTCCAAGTGTATGACACAGGAAATGTTGACACAAGAGATCTATAGAGAACATGACAAGCAATCCCACTAAAAAGGTTCATTAGTTCATCTTCTTGTTTTTCAACATGAAATTACTCAATGGCAGGTCAAGGAAAATAGATTTTTATTCTAGTAGTAATTGGATGCTAGAAAAGTACAAATTGTAGAAAGATAATATTTGTCTCATGTTTGTTTCATAAATCTTAACTCATCTATTGTTGAAGAAATATTTCAGGATTTTAGGTGTGCACAGGGATGAAATTTATTCAAAGAAGGAGAGATTAATGGTCCATCTTTGTGTATTGTCACAAATTTCCGAGAGCTAGAATAAGCCAGAAGATAATGATACTCATCCTAGTCAGTTTGCAGCTCTAAAGAAGGTGATATTCTCTTGTTGTTTGATTAATAGATTTTTTCATTTGAAGTTGCATTTGGAAATTCATTGTCAAAAGTATCTTGAACTAGAATATTTAGTTAATCCACTTGATTTCCTGTTCTCCTGCATGTACATGCACATGCACATATAGGGTCATGTTTACTGTCACAGTCACAGTCATCTCCACGCCAACGATGGGAAACCTCCAAGTCTGTTTGAATTATGCAACTTATTACAGAACTAAAATAAAACCAGGTGATTTAAAATAATGTTATGGTCATGTAGGTTCCTTTTCTTGTATGGTCAAGTTTCATCCCAGAAAATTATTGTGAGCTGAGCTTGAACGTTTTTCAGACCTCGCGACTAAGCTAAAACTGAGTCATATTGGTTGGAATCTTCATGTGCTAATGGAAGACCGAGGTAATTATCTTTATAAGTAATGTGGTTAAGTTCTCAAATGAAAATGGGTGGGTAAGTGGAATCCACATGAGTCTCTTAGCAATGGCTTCCATACTTGCTGTGCTGATCATGATCATGCATGCAGGGAATGGCATGATATGTTGCAGGTGACTGTAGGCAAGGATGTAAAATCATATAGTATAGGTTATACATTTGCATGGATTGTACCCTCAAAGGACAGGACATAACACAAGATTTAATACACTACATCAAAACATTTGGATTGACAGGAAGGTTAGTCAATTATTTAGTTTACATGGTTTTAAATTTGAGCATCTTTTGCACTGGCTTACAAATAAATTCAAGTTGAAAATAATATTATACTGCAACTATAGTGAATTCGATTATAAGTTTATTTATTTTTCTAGATGATTTATGCTAGTTTGCAGTAACAAATCTCTTTTTGTATAAAATTAAAAAATTTCAAATTTTTTTGCTTTGTAGGTCAATTATACTCTTTGAAATATTCTCTTCAACATGTAACCATGGATTTGTATAGCTCCCCAAAATATTTAGATATTATGAATAATATCAAATAGAGGGCCTTTTAGCTAGAGCTAAAAATTTACCCTAGGAATAGTTTTCCACCGTCTTCTAATCAAAGGCTATTTCTGAAGTACTTCAACAAATTATGTTGATTGGTAGTTAAGGGAAAGAAATAGAGGGTAAGAATTTAATTTCTGGATTTAGAAGAAGCATCCTCTCACTTCAACATTCATGTTCCTAAGAACACATTGGAGTCCATTCAACTCAGTTTCAACTGCTTCTGCATGACCTCCACCTTTGATTTCTATCAATGAAGCTGGTAACTTTCCCACTTTCACTTGGAAATCCTTTGGCAGTCTTGTTTCCACTATCAAGGATTTGGATTAACACCATTTCTTGTTGCCTTTGGGGGTGCCATTTATCTTATATGAGAAACCTTTTTGGGAATAGTAGCTACTATTTTTGGAGGTGGGTAAGTAAATATGGTTGTGCTCACTTTAAAATGTTATAGCCATGCTTGGATTCACGCTAAAGTGGGTGACCGAGCAACTGTCACCAAATGCACTTCCTTTTAATTATCGAGTGTGATGACCTTCATATCTCTAACTAACCAACCAAATACTTTGCTTGATATGAAACACATTTACCAAAGAGATCTCCAATATTTGGTAGCTAAATAGTAACTGCCCAAGCTAAGCACATATTTTCATTGCTTTCACCACAATTTTCTCATCTTTCTCAATCAAATATTTCTGTAATTATTTAATTTGGTCGATTTTGAATTCTGTTGTTGACTAGGCAATACACGAGTTTGTTCAAATTCCCTAAACATGATTGACACTAGCCTTTTCAAACAAGTCAAGGATGTGATTAGTCTCTGGTATCTCATCCTTCATTTTTAAGTGGAAGTTGTTTTAGTTCGTTTTAACCACCTTTGAAATAAATCCATTTCTCAAATTTGTAATTCAACATTTTCTATACTTAATAAATCTTAGGATCACATAGTACCGTGCAAAGAGTAAAATGTTAATAACTCATAAATGTCGAAAGCATTCCTTGAGATCACTTGAGATTAACACATTGCAATGAAACATTAATCCTTCAAACATTACTGTAATAAAAACAAATATGAAATCAATTCCAATCTTGTATCATTAGTAAGTGTCAATTTTCTGAGTGTCAAGTGCTAATATAAATTTTCTGAGTGTCAAAATCATACACAACAATCATTTCCAGCTCTGTAGAAGTCCTATTTTCACTTGAAAATAAAGGTATTTCTGAACTGAGGTTTCTTACAATCATTTTTTTCCAAGATTTAGAATCATTATATAGTGTGTTGATGATTTAAAATTACAGTAGTACCCTCTTATTGCAATATGGTGTAAATAATCGCTATTTTGCTTGAATATCATTGTATTCTCATTTAAGGATGTGTCTTCATGTCCTCTTATCATGGGTTTCTTAAAGGAATATGATTAAATATCAAACCTTAAACAAACATAATCGTTGTTGGGGAATAGTGATTTTTACAATCCCATTTAGCCAATTTCTTGAGTTTTGTTCAAAATTCCTAGAAAAGGTTTATGGATTTCATAAGCTGCTTGATCATATATTGTGAACTTATATAATCTATCATCCTTTTCCAACCATTAGAGACTCAAAGTTGTGTATCGATCCTTTTTATCATTATAGAGGACTCTGTAAGTTAGGTCCCCAAATTATTAAAGGGTGCTAGCTCAATGGAAGAGAGCCCTCCTTACAAGCAGGAGGTTGGTGGCTCGATTCCTCCATGCCCTAATGATATTATAATATCGGTTAAAAAAAAAAAATTAGTAACCAAAAGTAAGAGATAAGTGACCAAAAAAAATGACCAAAATTCGTATATAAAATTGCTAAAAACGACTAAATTAGTGACCAAAAAATGAGAGATGCGAAACTAGGAATAAAAAAGGATGCAACACGTGGCGCTAATGAGGAAGGCAAACATGGCATTGATATGGTAGCAAAATAAGACACGAAACTAGGCATTAAAAAGGATGCAACATGTGGTGCTAATGATGAATCCAAACATGGAGTTGATATGGTAGCAAAATAAGACTTTACTTTGGCTGCAAAACATGATGCAAAACATGATGCAAAAAAGGAAGAAAAAATTGGTGCAAATTTGGAAGCGAAAATTGACACATTTTTGGAAGTAAAGCATGGTGAAAAATGGGATGCTAAAGTGGTAGAAAAAATGGATGCAATATTTGATGCTAATTTGGATGCTAACATGGTGCTATTAAGGATGAAAATATGGCGCTAACGGGGATGCCATTTAAGAAGCAAAAGTAGGCACTCGCTAGGAAGCAAAATATGACGCTATTTGGGAAGCAAACCTTGATGTTGTTTAGAAAGCAAAGCTGGATACTATTCTAGAAGCAAAAAAATAGATGCTATTTTGGACGCCATAAATGATGCTATCTAGGAAGCAAAAAACGATGTTTTTTGAGACGCTTTAATTTTTTCCATGACGCGTCCCATTTAGCATCTAGTTTGACCACTTAGTGTAAAAAAAAATTACACTAAAAAGGGACGCTAATTCTAGGATTTGTTGTAGTGAAATGAGGTGTCTTGCGCCCTATATTGGAAATCGTCCATTCAACTGCTTGATTTGTCGCATATACTCCTTGCAATTTCCCATAGCGGACCCTCTAGCCACCGTATATCTACCAGATCTTTATTTTCCACCATTGATTTCATCTCCTACATAATATTCATATTTACTTTTTGTTGCTCATATGCAGTGTAAAACAGTGTGCAACTTTTATCAGTGGATCACCTGTCAATTGTTGATCTCAAACTCTTCAAATTATGACTGTTGATCAATGATGCCATTTAATAATTTCGTCAAACCCCAACTAATCATCTGGCATGCATGTTCTCCTAGTATACCCCATGTCCATCGCCAATCTTATCGGTAGTCAATCTCCACTGTCGATTAATGTTAGGTTTTAAACATTCTGCTCACTCCCGATCTAACTTTCTCTATGCATCTTCCCACAGCCGATTATTCATGCACCGTAGATATTTTTATCTTCAAATCTTAGCCATAGATTTAGGTGGGCCATAATCTTTTCTATTAATCATGAAAAATTATTTTTCCACACAGCTTTCATTGACAGATCCATCACCCACCGTAGATCTTCCCGCTTGAAGATATGGACCATTGAAAATTTTAGGATAAACCATAGGCACAATTTCTCCATTTTTTATCCCTTTATTAATTTTAACCTATTGTTTTATGAAAATATTAAATACCTTATTTTATAATTCAACAATTTTAAGCACCTTTTGGTCATATTATAAAAAATCCTTCATATAATACCCTTATTTCTCCTTTGGCCTGCTCACTTAATTGCTAACCAAAACAGTGATAATAGCTAGCTACAACTAGGGATGGTATCCTCCCTGCAAGATGGCAAAGAACCCACAGAACAGTGCTAATTTATTCCCTATACAAAGCCTCTTAAGAAAATTACCTTCTACCTTAGGGAAAGTAATGCTTCAAAAAATTTCTATTAATAGGGCCCCCTTTAAGTTGAACCCCATTTTGATATTGCAGAATAAAATAATTGTCTCCTCCAAAAGAAACAATGATGTTGTCCCTTTCCACAAATGATCAATTTTCCATGTTTATCTTCCTTCCTTACATCCCATTTTAAACTAGATCATCAACCTGAAACTGTTCCCCCGTAACCCACCTATTAAAGGGATTCTTCATTTTCTCTTAATGTAATTGCACCTTATCATAATATTTTTCCCTTACCTCATTCAATTCAATGATATGCTTTATCCTCCTTTGCATATTATTTGTCTCTTCCTCCTATTCCTGTAGTACCTTCATCATCGGAAAACCTAAAGACACTAGAAATACCAATAGCTCTTTTAGTGCTTATTCTATCTTCCCATAAAGCATACTTCAATTGGGTGTGTCAGGTTCTCTTGTTATCTTCCAACAACTTCTTTATTATCCTTACTAAAATTTTATTATAAGATTCTGCAAGCACATTCCCTTGAGGATAATATGCAGTAGAATGATTCAAATTGATATGATATTTGTGACAAAAATTGATCATTTTTTGGACTTGAAAGCTAGTGCATTATCAGTGACAATTCTTCAGGGGCATCCAAACATTGAAAAAATATTATTCTCCAAACAATCCATAAATACAACATCAATAACCCTCCTAGTAGGTATAGCTTCAATCCACTTGGTAAAGTAATCAATTGCAGACATGATCCATCTATGATGGCCAAAAGAATTTGGGTTAATTTCTCCAATGAAATTTAACCCCCACTACTGAAAAGGTGCTTCTACTGAAATATGATTAAGTGGTAATGAAACTAATTTTCTCTTTCCATCAAATATTTGACACTGATGACAGGTTGTGGTCTCTTTGTAAACCTCAGAAAACATGGTAGGCCAATAAAAACCAACCCTTAAAATTTTATTTGCAGTGAATTTCCAAGAATGATTCCCTATACATACTCCCTAGTGAAACTCCTTCATAGTTTGTTGGGATTCATTCTCCAACAAACAGTTAAGAAAAATACCTCCTGGGTCTTTCTAATGTAAATATTGGTTCATGATACAAAATTTTGTTTCATTTAGCTTCACTGATCTAGCTCTGGTTTTACTTAATATTAAAGGTGCTTGTAAATTATGCAAAACATACACAATGTCACTATACCAAGGAGATAAAGTGAAATCTATGATCCCCTGTAATCCTGAATCCAATTGATTTGAATGATTAGACAATAAATTCAATTGCAAAGATTCACAATTTGCATCGGTCATTAACTTTTCTAGTCCCTATACTTTCACCAACTTTGTAGGTTTGATATCCAAATCATATTCCAACAAGACTGTTATCCACTTTGATCTCTTTCCCTTTGGATCAGGCTGGGTAAGAATTTTTTTCACCACATTGCTAGGCACAAAAGCAATGATATGAGAATGTAAAATATACACCCTAAAATTCTTCAAATACTTAACCGATGAATATGCCTGTTTTTCCATGATGTCATATTTCAATTATCCATCCCTCAATACCTTTCTAAAGAAAGAAATGGGTTGGTTTGCATTATGTTGATTCTTTTGCAACAATAATCCAACTATTGTGTGCTCAGAAGAAAAAGATAAAACAACAAAATATTTAGAAAAATCTAGACTGAATAGAACAAGGTCTTATGTTATTGTTTTCTTAATGTCATTAAAATATTACTTAGCTTCTATAGTCGATTTCATTTCACAATCCTTCCTCACCATATTTGTTATATTCCTTAAAATTTCTGCAAAACTTGGGATAAACCTTCCTAAAAAATTCACTTGACTAATGAATGATTGAATTTCCCTCTTATTTCTGGCTATTTTTACCTTCAAAATAGCCTTTACTCAGTCTAGATCAATTCTAATCCCATCTTTTGAAATAATATGACCCAACAACTTCCCCTCTTTCATGGAAAAAATAGATTTTCTAGGATTGAGGGAAATACCATACCTCCTGCATTTCAAGAATACCTTTTCTAAGTGCTTTATTTGATCCCTGTCAGATTTGGAGTAAATTGTAATATAATCCATATAAATTATAACAAAGTTATCCTTTTCCTCAGCAAAAGCTATGTCCATTGCCCTATGGAAAGTAGCTCTTGCATTCATCAACCCAAAAGGAATTTTGACATACATAAAGGTATTCCATGGTGTAGTAAAAGCTATATTTCCCTAATCTTCAGGAAGAACCTTTATTTGGTTGTACCCACAAAAACATCCATTGCAGAAATCCTCTTAGAACCAACAAATTTTTGTAGTATATGATCCATTTTAGGAAAACAATAATTGTCTTTTAATGAAACTTTATTAAGATTTATGAAGTCTACACATGGTCTAATTTATCCATTTTTCTTTTTGACAGGAACCAGATTAGCTACCCACCTTGAAAATATGAGTGTTACAATTATTTTCGCATTGAATAACTTCCTCATCTCTTTTTCAATTAAGGGAAACATCATTGTATTTATTCTTCTAAGCTTATGTCTGAAAGGCTTCTCTTTTGGTCTAATAGGAATAGTATGTTGTATGATGGAGGTGTCATATTATTTCATATCTTTGTATCTCCAAGCAAAAACATTCGTAGTTTTCATCAATTCAATATATCTCTTCTTCTCTTCTACAGGCAGGTTTTTTGACAATTTCACTATTTTAGGAGAATCTTTAGTTCCAATATTTTGATAATGAATATCATTTTCATTGGGATGAAATTTAGGATCTTTGGATACATAATTCTGGTCAAACAATTTTTCTAGAGGTATAAGTCATTTGGGAATGTAATTACCTTTCAACTGAATAATGACCTCACCCCCAATCATGTTTTTCAATTTTTTTTGCTCAATATCTTCATCTGCAAACTGTTCATCATCTTGGATATTTTATGAATTTTTATTTTCTGTATCAATATGTGTATTTACAAACTCAATTGAAAACTCCAAAAATCTCTTTATATGTAAGTCATCTTCAAACACTTGCTAATATTTGGAGTTGTCAAAGATAGAAGGTCTATTTACAATCTCAATTTTATATTTTTTCTTAGAATAAATAAGCACTTTAAAATGCCCAACCATAGTGGCTAGAGAATCATCTACCTAATTTTGCATTCTGGGAATTACCATGACTCTGTGTCCGATAAATAAGTTTCCCATAATGTCCTAGACTTCATTTCTATAAGCTCTCATTCTAAGATTTTTTGTTTGATAGCTATTATTCACTTGATTCACCACTAATTCTGAATCTCCAAAAACATCTAATCTTTTTTCTTTTAAATTATTTAAAGCATTTAATCCTATTAACAAAGCCTCATACTCTGCTACATTATTGGTAAATTCTTCAATTTAAAAGAGTACACCTTAAAGTATCTATTTGGAGAAAGGATCCAAATACCTGCACCAGCTCCCCCCTTGCTAATTGATCCATCAAAGTACATTGTCGATACCCCTTCATCAATTTTTTTCTGTTCTAATGCTTCCTGCCTCTTAGCAAATTCTTTATCTGCTTTCAATTCACTTACTACTGGAAAGTCTTGTTTAATATGAGAATCATTGAAAAATATGGAAGATCCTAGATCAATATATACAACATATATGGGAAGATTGTTTGGTTTATCTTGATGGATAACCACATATGCTAATCTCTTTTCTCTGTACAATCTTCTTTGTTCTCCAAACAAAGGAATAGTTTCCTAGGACATGTCCATCTGCAAAGTTCCTTTGAGGTTTGAAGCACAAGATCTTGATAAAAAAATAGCAAATTTTGGAGGGATATCATCCACTACTACTTCCATGATAATTTTGTTTGCAAGGATTTGTGCAAGAGTGACTATCATATCTTTAATTAGCCCCAAAAATTTTACTTTTCTAGAATCAAAGGAAAATAAGTCTTTGTAAGGCCTTGTAATCTCTAATCCTAGACTTTCCACCACCACTCTTGGAATTAAATTGTGTGATGAATCAGAATCTAACATAAAATTATGTAAAATCATATCATCGACATTAAGGATAACATAGAATGGTGGAACATCTTCGTCATTAGTGTCTTCAATTCTAGGACCAAGAACTATTTTTGGAGCATCATCTGTCAACTCTAGTGTGTCTGGTTGGTATTCTCCATCGGTCTTAACCATTCCGATGATCTTTTCTCTATACTCATTATTTCTCAACAACTCACTCAAAGGGATGGAAATCTTTATCTTGGATAGTTCACTCTATAAACTAAAGGAGGAAATTGTTATGTCACCTTCAATTGGAATTTGTTGTTTATTCTCTTTTGACATTTATTTTTTTATTATCTTTCAATATTTATTTTTTTGTTTTTAGGAACCTTTTGCACAATCTTTTCTTTTTGTTTTTTTCTGCATTGTGCTAAACAATAGAAGGCTGATTTGGAGATGACATTTGTTTATTTATGATTACATCTCTTATTCTCAAATTTAACTTTCTCTGGAAATCATCTATAGAATTTCGATATCCTCTCTGATATTAATCAATTTCTAAATCAAGGGTATTACAACCATCTTCCTGAGAAAACATATTGTGTTCCTCTCTTGTAAGATAAATTTCAGAGTCTAGATCATCAAATGGTGTATTTGGTTATCCATTGGATCATTCTCTTCTTCCGCGTCAACAAAATTCAATGAAAATGGGGGTCTTATTTGTTGGTATTCAACATTCATGGGATTTATTTGATATCTCTATCTAATCTAAGGGGGAGGAGGAGGAGGCCTTCTGAAATTGGGATTCCTGATTTGTGGCTCAATTCACTCTATGTTTGGAGGTCTATTATCCAATGCCAATATGTCCATCAACCTCTCGATCATTTTCATCATTATATCAAACTTCGCATCATTGGATGTAGATGTAGAATCTTGATTTTATTCCCATGTTATTCTCCTATCTACCTCCACCCTTTGTTTCATCTTCCCATAAGCCATTAAGTTATCCTCTACGTCCAAAGCATCCTTAAACATAGTAGGAAAATCAACAGATTTTCTTTGTGTTAATAATAAAACAAAATCACTATCAAATGCATCAGCATAGTGTAATTTTTCAGATCCTATGCAAGGTTTTATGTCAGTTGGTATTGAATTTTAAGCCCTTATAAATCTGCTTGAAAATTCTTGCACCGAATCAAAATTGCCTTTCTTTGAATTATTATATTGACCTAGAACCTATATAGGACTCTTTTTATCTTCCCATCTATCTAGAAAAAGAGTTTGAAAATATTGACAATTGGAAATAGACCTTGCAGGAAGATATAAGAGCCATATTTTAGCTTCCCCAGATAAAATTTGTGTAAACAATCTCATTTTAGCATCATCAAAATCCACTTCTTCTAAATCAATGAAATCATCAAACCTATCCACATGTTGTCTAGCTCTGAAATGCCCCTCCCCATTAAATAATGAAATTATTTGTGAGTAATTTTATGGCAGGTCATGTAATACAATCGGAAAAGCTAATGGAGCGAACCTAGCAGCCATAGCTCTAGGAGGGTTATGAATAACAAGAGGATTTTGAACAATACTTGGAATCTGGGGCTGAGAAGTTTGCATTAGAGGATTTCTTTTTTTTGTCTTTACAGTATTCTAGATATTTTTCCAAAGAGAATCTAATAAATAAGACTAAAGTCTGTTTGTATTGATTTCAACTTGTTTCAAATGTGATTCAGAATTAGACCTTAAGAAAGGCTGTTCAAACTTTGTTTCCAACTCAAAACCTTGAAAGATAAGAAATTCTTCTTAAGTTTGAGAAAAATATTGTTCTATTTGAGAAGTACCTACTTGTTCTTTTCCTCTTCTTTTCCTAATTAAACTTTCTGTATCTTCCACATTATTAAAATTTTTAGTATTAGGATTACCTCTTGTGTCCACCCTTCTAAAATAGAGGATTTCATCTTTAGAAAAACCTCTTGAAAATTGAGGTGGAGTTTCCAAGGAAAAAACACAACCAACTTTGGATGCAAGAACCTCTATATTCCCACAAAAATATTTTCTTCTTCAATAACATTGTCATTTTTTCCAAGGAAAATTTGAACTCTCGTTCCCCAGCAATGGTGCCAAGATGTTAGCACTCAGAATTTACCCCTAGTTGTGAAAGGATAATTCCAAGGTAACCACAAAACCAATATTTAGGAGTAAAGATGGCTTCTTTCCTTCCAGAAAGGGATCTTTCAATGGATAAACTCAAAGTCCAGATATATTTAAAAAAGAAGTTAATAGTAACAATGGCTGAAATAGGTGGTCATTGGGAATGGAGTCAAATATGAAAAACAATTAATAACAATGCTTTTCAATTGAGTTCTTAAACATAGGTAGGGTAGCTACTCTTTTCCAGTAAAAAATATGGTTTTCTAGTGATAAAAATGATTAAAGAAACAATCCATTAACATGAGTATCTCAGGATGAATCCAACGCTAAATTTAGTGGAAATAATTTGTGAATACTTGAAAGTAAAGGATCAGAGCATAAAATTATTAATTCTAATCCAATTGTTAGAATAATCAACCCATAGTTTACCACCTTAGACATTAATTTAACAAATTTTCTCTTATTAGCCTAGTTCATGTGTCCCACCTTATGCAAGTTGTTATTCACCTATCCATAGTGGTCAAACTTTCCTTATTTGACTCATGTAGCACATGGGAAACCTCAAGGAATCAATTCTGCTTTATTCCTGGTCTCCTAGGCACCCTTCTGCTTTTTCTTCTTTATTGCCTACTTTTTCAGTGCTTTAAGGCAATTGGGAAAGTTTGACTAGGTGAGGTGAACTAGATTTTTTGTCCTCTACATCCTCCACTCTTTTCTCCTTGTAAAAGCATGTATGATTTGTCATTCCATCACTCTTTAGCTTACCTAAGTCTTTTTTCCAATTCGTGAGCTCCATGACAGATTTGGGATCATCTTTTTACACCTATGGGGGATTTGCTTAATTTTAGTAAGCCTGCTTTATGCTAGATTCGAATTGCTCCTCATGTATTCAAATCCTTGATGTAATTATTTAATGCAGCAGCCTATGTTATTACAGGGTTGGCTATTGTACACTTATTCAATACAGTTTAGTGTTCAACTCATTATTCAGTCTCTTTTGTGAGTGATTTTGCATGATCAATTGATAATTGTTGTGAGTGATTTTGCATGATCAATTGATAATTGTTGTGAGTAAAATTAATCTATCACTGGGTTCAATTTCCACATGGTATCAGAGCCATTTTAGATCGATTTCTCTCCTTCAAAATTGTTTTGCAGGTTCGACATTAGTGACTGGGAGCCTTCTACTGACAGTCGGGACAATTTTCTAAGCTATGGATCAATCACAGAAAACTATCTTGAATCCCTTCAATTTCTTTGAATGGAAAGTAGAGATGGAGATACTGTTGAGAGAAAAAGGCCTCTATAGGGTGACTATGGAAACAGAAGCAGAGCCCAATGTAGCTGCAGAGAAGATAAAATGGCACAACAGGAGGGATGAGGCCTATGGTCTCCCGTGTCTGAGTATTTCCAGAGACCTCCTTTTCCATCTTGATGGATTGACATCACCGAATGAAGTATGGGAGAAGCTTGCTGATATTTTTGGAAAGAAAGATGAGATGAGGGGACATCAAATCGAAAATGAGCTGATTTCTCTGAGTCCAAATAGCTTTGAATCACTGCAGCTCTATTTCTCCAAGTTCAAAGCACTTGTTTTGTAGTTGAAACAGTGTGGGATCGAAAAGAAGGATGATCAGCTCATCCTGGCCATTCTATCGAAGCTTGGCCCTGACTATTCATTGTTTCTTTCGACCTTCTATGCCACAAAACTGACAGCTCGAACCTGGAAGATGCCTAGCCTTGCAGATTTCATGGAATCTCTCACACAAGAACAGGACAAGCTGGTGATGATGGGCACCATCAAACCATCCAAAGACCAAGATCTGGTTGCTGGAGATTCGAAGGTGGATTCAAAAAGAAAAAATAAAGCTAAAAAGCCACCTGAGCAAAAGAGAGACAAGAACAAGTCTCCGGAGGAGCCACAAGGTTCCAAGAAGAACTACCAAAAGAAGAAGAATAAAGGAGAAATGAGCAAGTGCGCATACTGCAATAAGGGAAATCACTCCGAAATCTCTTGTATGAAGAAGCAAATAGACATGCTGGCCCAACTCCTAGAGAAGAATGGCATCTCCCTTCCAGACAGCTTAAAGAAGAGAGAAGGAGGATCAAGTTCAGAAGACAGAGAGAGAGAGTTCATGCATTGGTTGCTGGCACATCAAGCTCACCTAGTTTCATCATCGATTCTAGAGCTTCAAGACACATGGTTTTGACCAAGGAGGCATTCTCCTCACTTGAAATGTCAAAAGGACCACCTATAGTACTAGGAGATGACTCTCTCACTGAAAGTTTGGGCAAAGGAAGGATTGATCTTGATCATGGTCAGTTCAGCAATGTGTTGTATGTGCCTGGTCTTGCCTCCAACCTCTTGTCAGTGTACCAGATGACCCACACTGGGTATCCTAAGAAGGTCATATTCTCCCCTAATGAAGTTGAGATCACAGAGATCTCAAGTGGTAAAGTCATAGCTAAAGGAGTTGAAAATCATGCTCAAAAGGTATAGATGTTCTCACACTTCCTACCCTACTCAAACCCCTCTGCTCTTTTGATTCATGCTAATGAGGCTAGAAAGATTTGGCATGAAATATTTGGCCACCTAAATTACAAGTATCTTTCTGATCTTAGTGAAAAAGAGATGGTCATAGGGTTTCCCAAGATAAAATTTTCCAAAGGAGTCTGCCAAGGTTGTATCCTAGGAAAACACCCAGAGCACAAATTTGAGAGAGCTAGTCATGAGAGAACCTCTACACCCCTCGAGCTGATCCACAGTGATGTTTCTGGCCCATTCCCTCATATGTCCATGAGTCAGGCCAAATATGCATTGACTTTCATAGATGACTTTTCCAGGTATTTCTAGGTTTACTTCCTGAAACACAAGTCTGAAGTTTTTGGCCTCTTCAAAGTCTTTAAGGCTTTGGTTGAAAACCAGTCTGGGAGGAAACTCAAGGTCGTCAGATCTAACAATGGTGGTGATTATTTCAAGTCTGAAATTATTAATTATTGTGCAGATGCAGGTATTTAGATGCAGCATTCTATCCCTTACACACCACAGCAGAATGGTGTTGCTGAGAGGAAGAACAGATCACTGAAGGAGATGGCAACATGCATGATGGAGGCCAAAACTTTGCCACCAAAGTACTGGGCCGAAGCTATAAACTATGCAGCCTATATCCAGAATAGGGTGCCTCATAAACAGCTTGAAGGTATGACTCCTTTCGAAGCATGGAGTGGGCACAAGCCAGATGTGACCCATTTCAGGATTTTTGGCTCAAGGGCTTGGGCTAGAATTCCAACAGAGAAGAGGAAGGCTTTGCAGCCCCAAAGCCAAGAGTGCCTATTTTTTGGGTACTCTGAAGATTCAAAATGGTATAAGCTGATAAATTTGAGCACAAACAAATCCTTCATTGAAAGGTGTGTTCAGTTTCAAGAAGAACCCCTTTCAGCAATGGAAGTTG
Source organism: Pseudotsuga menziesii (assembly GCA_001517045.1). Classification (NCBI taxonomy): domain Eukaryota; kingdom Viridiplantae; phylum Streptophyta; class Pinopsida; order Pinales; family Pinaceae; genus Pseudotsuga; species Pseudotsuga menziesii. The sequence goes on along the minus strand of LPNX010525053.1, from coordinate 52,412 downwards.
GAGAAGCCTCTTCACCACCTGAACCTCTGAATGTAAGTGAAGAGTTTGTTGAACATGCTGATTCTGATATGTATGATAGTGATGAGTTTATTTCAGACCCTAACAGCCCTACAAGGACAAAATGGGCAGCCAATACACTACATGTAGTAGGATAGCTAGCTGGGGATCCCAATGACCCAAGGAGGACTAGATCTCAATTTGAGAGTGGTCTGTGCATGAAGGATCCTATGTTTGCTGAAAAATGCTATTTGATTGTGGAATCTGATCCTCAAACATATGAAGAAGTAGTAGGAGATCTAAGATGGCAAGCATCCATGAAGGAAGAGTTCAGCTCACTCCAGAAGAGCAACAAATGGGAGCTAGTGGATCTTCCCCCATGGAGGAAGTTAGTTCAGTGTAAGTGGGTCTACAAGACAAAATTTGCTGCTGATGGTTATCCTCTGAAGTACAAAGCCAGATTGGTAGGCAAGGGCTACTCACAAGTTCATGGTATATATTACAATGGGACCTTTGCACCAGTGGCAAAGATGGACTCCACCAGGCTAGCCTTAGCCATTGCAGCCTCAAAGCAATGGGAGGTACATCACATGGATGGAAAATGTGCCTTCTTGAATGGAGATCTCGTGGAAGAGATATATATGCATCAGCCTCAAGGATTTGCTACTAACCCTTCTCTTGTGTGCAGGTTGAGAAAGTCATTGTATGGGCTAAAGCAAGCCCCCAGGGCTTGGTATGCCAAGATAGATAGCTTCTTGCTATCTCTGAATTTTATTCGGTGCAAATCAGATCCAAATGTCTATGTTAAGTTAATTAATGGTTCATTAATGATCATTTTGTTATATTTTGATGACCTCCTCATTACAGGAAGCTCAAAGGATGAGATTGCTTCCTTGAAGGGTGCAATGAACCAAGCCTTCTCCATGACAGATTTGGGGCTCTTAAGTCAATTTTTGGGGCTTGAGATTTCTCAAAACAAAGCTGGAATCAAGATGCACCAGTCCAAGTATGCCTTGTATTTTCTGAACAAATTCAGAATGAAGGATTGCAAAGCAATCAAGACTCCTTTCCTTTCAGGAGTGAAGTTGGAAGAAGCTGATTCTTCACCTATGGTAAACAATACACTGTATAGGCAATTGATTGGATGTTTTTTGTATCTAAAACATAATAGACCTGATATTTATTATGTAGTAAGTGTGGATTCTAGATACATGTATCAGCCTCATGAGATCCATTGGAAAGCAACCAAAAGGATCCTTAACTTTGTTCAGGGAACAAGGACACATGGGATATTCTATAAAGCAAAATCTGATCTTGATTTGATTGGATTTACTGACAGTGATTGGGAAGGTGATAGCACAGAAAGAAAGTCCACATCATGATATGTGTTCATGCTTGTAGAAGGGCCAATCACCTGGTCAAGCAAGAAACAGAGTGCCACTGTACTCTCATCTACAGAAGCAGAGTACATAGGAGTTGTTAATGCAACAACTCAATGTTTATGGTTGCATGGATTACTTGGAGAGTGTGGTTTCAAATCAGAGTACTCAACTACCATATACTATGATAACCAGAGTACCATTTGAATTTGCAAAGATCCAGTTCAGAAGCAGAGAACCAAACACATTGAGATCCATATGCACTACATCAGAGAGCTTGTGCATGATGGCACCATTCACCTACTCTTCTGTTCATCTTCAGAACAAGTAGCTGATATCTTCACCAAAGAATTTTGTGAGAAGACCTTCAGCAATGTCAAATCACTACTGGGGATTTCTGATCATGTTGTGAAGCATGAGTGAAGACAAGATTTCCAAATTTTGTTTTACAGTCCATGTTTAAGGGAGGATTTTCCCATGTGGTTTTTGCCTCTTTCCATGGTTGTATGGACATGCAGTATGTAAAAGGGTGACTAAGACTTGTTGCTAGGCCCTATAATTTTCTGATATATTAATCATAAGTCAGGCTTAAGGGGGGGCATTAGAATAATCAACCCATAGTTTACCACCTTAGACATTAATTTAACAATTTTTCTCTTATTAGCCTAGTTCATGTGTCCCACCTTATGCAAGTTGTTATTTACCTATCCATAGTGGTCAAGATTGCCTTATTTGACTCATGTAGTGCATGGGAAACCTCAAGGAATCAATTCTGCTTTATTCCTGGTCTCCTAGGTGCCCTTCTGCTTTTTCTGCTTTATTGCCTGCTTTTTCAGTGCTTTAAGGCAATTGGGAAAGTTTGACTAGGTGAGGTGAACTAGTTTTTTTTTCGTCTACATCCTCCACTCTTTTCTCCTTGGAAAAGCATGTATGAGTTTTCATTCCATCACTCTTTAGCTTGCCTAAGCATTTTTTCCAATTCGTGAGCTCCATGACAAATTTGGGATCAGCTTTTTACACCTATGGGGGATTTGCTTAATTTTAGTAAGCCTGCTTTATGCTAGATTCGAATTTCTCCTCATGCATTCGAATCCCTGATGTAATTATTTAATGCATCAGCCTATGTTATTACAGGGTTGGCTATTGTACACTTATTCAATATAGTTTAGTGTTCAACTCATTATTTAGTCTCTTTTGTGGGTGATTTTGCATGATCCATTGATAATTGTTGTGAGTAAAATTAATATATCAATGGGTTCAATTTCCACACCAATATATACCCATTCAAGCATGAAAGGAAAACATAATGGAAAGTTAAACATGAAACACATTCACATGAGGTAAGAAAATACAGAGTGTAAATTGAATAACACAAGAATCTCTGCAAAAAACCCGCTTGGCTCTGAAATATTTATTAATCTTGAAGCTCTCTTAGAAAATTCATATCTTTCTCATGGGTTCCAACCCTCAATACATTTCAAAATGTTTCTTAAATACATAAAAATGATCCTTGAGCTGATAACTATTTCTATACTAAAAATAGGCTAAAATAACTGCTTTTATTACACTTGTCATCTACCTCCTAACAAACTAACTACTCATAAATTTATTACATTTTTCAAAATAAATTAATCTTCAACATCCCTCGAATTTATTTATTGATGTAGCTTGTACTTTTTTCTTCTGAACTTCTCTACTCTCCTCCACTGGTCCACAGTTGGAAGCTCTAGATTGACCATTTCTTTAGATGATACTTGTAATTCTACATGATCCACATATGGAATGGCTGGCAACTGGGAACAAACTACTCTGAAAGTGTTTATTATTTCAACGTCTAATGCTGATTTATTAATCACTTTTTTCTCTGATAGAGATTGGCTCATATCTTCAAATTTATGGTGGTCCAATCTGCATTTCACCAACAAAGCCTAATATTCATCATGAGACAAAATTCTACCATTTTCCTCCCAAAAGGAAGGTAAACCTTTTTGAAAAAGTGACACAAATGAACCTTTAAAAATATTCACTTGATGTTGCATTATGTCAATATTGGCCTGTACAGTGTCTATGTGTTGATGTTTTCCTACTACCTTCTTGGACTAGGTGATCACTGTGATTATGACTTTTATCCTCATGGTCCTTAAATCTTCCTCTAATAAAGTATTAAGTAAATTCATTGTATTAATAGTTGTATCCATAGGATTCTTATTTAAATCTTCTTTTACTGCAGTGCAACTCTTCCTGGCAACATTTATAACCATCTCTTTGTCTAAAATGTTGTTCAAATATGGTATGAGCTTAACAACCTCAATAATGATCATATCCCAAATGAGGTGTCTTGCTCCCTGTATTGGAAATTGTCCATTCAGCTGCTCGACCTATCGCCTAAGCTATTAGCAATTTTTTGGTTAGCAGTTGAGTGAGCAGGCCTAAGGAGAAATAAGGGTAAGATATGAAGTATTTTTTATAATATGACTGAAAGGTGCTTAACATTGTCGAATTAGAGACTAAGGTCTTTAATCTTTTCATAAAACCATAGCATTAGAGTAAATTTCAACTCAAAATGGGCCTTTTAACTTTTATTCAAATTCCATGTCATCATGTGTTAGCCAATGAAATTGCTTTAAATTTGAAATACCGTATAGGTCTTAAACACTTTTTTAATATAAATTTGGGGATAGGTATCATAAAAAAAATTACTTTTTTTGTTTGTATTTTTGACATATCTCCCTGTGTTTTTACTCAAATTTCGATCGGGAGAGCTCGTTGGATGCGGAATTAAATTCCGCATCCAACAAGTATGCACTCGACATACTTTTGACAGACCCCGCTACCCCAAAAACAAGAAATACCTGAAAAATGGAATGATGATGTCATAATGATGTCATCATTCCATTTTTTCAGGTATTTCTTGTGTTTGGGGTAGAGGGGTCTGTCAAAAGTATGCCGAGTGGGTACTCGTTGGATGCGGAATTTAATTCCGCATCCAATGAGCTCTCCCGATTGAAATTTGAGTAAAAACACAGGGAGATATATAAAAAATACAAACAAAAAAGTAGTTTTTTTCTTTTCTTCCTCCAAAATTAATAAATATTATTTTATTATTTTAACTATTATTTTATGAATTCATTTTAAGAGGCCCATTTTGAGTTGAAATTTCCTCTAATGGTCAAAATTAATAAAGGGATAAAAAAATGGAGAAATCGTGCCAATGGTATATCCTGAAGTTTTCAATGGTCCAAATCTTTAATGGATTTGTTAATGAAAGTTGCATGAAAAAAAAAAATTTCATGATCAGCAGAAAATATTATGGCCCACCTAAATCTATGACGGATATCTGAAGATAAAAAGATCTACGGTGAAGACACAATCTGTTGTGGGAATATGCACGAAGAAATTTAGATCGGGAGTGCATGGAATGTTTAAAACCTAGCATTAATCGACGGTGGAGATTGATGACTGGTATAATCGGTGATGGAGATGGGGTCCGTAGGGAGAACATGCATGCCAAATGATTAGTTGCGGTTCGAAGAAATTATTAAAGGGCATCATTGATCAATGGTCAAGATTATAAGTGTTTGAGATTGACGGTTGATAGGTGATCCGATGATAGAAGTTGTACACTATTTTACACTTCATATCAACAATGAGAAGTAAATATCAAGAATGTGTAGGAGATGAAATGAACGATGGACAATAAATATCTGGTAGATCTACGATGTCTAGAGGGTCTGGTATGGGAAATTGCAAGGAAGATATCCGACTGGTCCGATAACTGACTGGATAATTTCCAATACAGGGAGCAAGACACCTCATTTGGGATATGATCATTGTTGAGGCTATTAAGCTCATACCATATTTGAACTACATTTTGGACAAAGAGATGGTTATAAATGCTGCTAGGAAGAGTTGCAATGTAGTAAAAGAAGCTTTAAATAAGAATCCTATGGATACAACTAATAATACAATCAATTTCCTTGATACTTTATCAGAGGAATATTTAGGGACCATGGGGATGAAAGATAGAATCACAGTGATCACCTAGGCTGGGAAGGTAGTAGGAAAACATCAACACATAGACACCGTGTAAGAAAATATTGACATAATGCAACATCAAGTGGAGATTTTTAAAGGTTCATTTGTGCCACTTTTTCAAAAAGGTTTACCTTCCTTTTGGGAGGAAAATGGTATACTTTTGTCTCAGGATGAATACCAGGCTTTGTTGGTGAAATGCAGATTGGACCACAGGAAATTTAAATATATGAGCTAATCTCTATTAGGAAAAACAATGATTGATAAATTAGTAGTAGAAAATGAAATAATCAACACTTTCCGAGAAATTTGTTCTCAGTTTCTAGCCATTTCATATGTGGATCATGTAGAATTATGAGTATTAGATAAAGAAATGGCCAATATAGAGTTGCCAACTATGGACCAATGGAAGATAGTAGAGAAGTTCGAAAGAAAAAAGTACAAGCTACATCAATAAATAAATTCGAGGGATGTTGAAGACTAAATTATTTTGAAAAATGTGATAAATTTCTGACTAGTTAGTTTGTTAGGAGGTACATGACAAGTGTAATAAAGGAAGTTTATTTTTTCCTATTTTTAGTATAGAAACAATTATCAGCTCAAGGAGCATTTTTATGTATTTAAGCATAATTTTGAAATGTATTGAGGATTAGAACCCGTGAGAAAGATATGAATATTGTAAGAGAGATTCAAGATTAATAAATGTTGCAGAGCCAAGCAGGTTTTCTACAGAGATTCTTGTGTTATTCAATTTACAGTTTGTATTTTCTTTCCTAATGTGAATGTGTTTCTTGTTTACCTTTCCATTATGTTTTCCTTTCATGCTTGAATGAGTATATACTCGATTAGAATTCATAATTTTATGCTCTGATCCTTTACTTTCAAGTATTCACAAATTATTTTCACTAAAGTTAGCATTGGATTCATCCCGAGATGCTCATGTTAATGGGATATGATCATTGCTGAGGATATTAAGCTCAGAACATATTTGAACTACATTTTAAACAAAGAGACGATTATAAATGCTGCTAGGAAGAGTTGCAATGGAGTAAAAGAAGCTTTAAATAAGAATCCTATGGATACAACTAATAATACAATCAATTTCGTTGATACTTTATCAGAGGAAGATTTAAGGACCATGGGGATGAAAGATAGAATCAAAGTGATCACTTGGGCCAGGAAGGTAGTAGGAAAACATCAACACATAGACATTATGCAGGAAAAGATTGACATAATGCAACATCAAGTGAAGATTTTAAAAAGTTCATTTGTGTCACTTTTTCAAAAAGGTTTACCTTCCTTTTGGGAGGAAAATGGTATACTTTTGTCTCAGGTTGAATACCAAGATTTGTTGGTGAAATGAAGATTGCTCCACATGAAATTTGAACATATGAGCTAATATCTATTAGGGAAAACAATGATTGATAAATTAGCAGTAGAATTTGAAATAATCAACACTTTCAAAGCAATTTGTTCTTAGTTTCCATCCATTTCATATGTGGATCATGTAGAATTATGAGTATTAGCTATAGAAATGCCCAATATAGAGCTACCAAATGTGGACTATTAGAAGATAGTAGAGAAATTCGGAAGAAAAAAGTACAAGCTACATCAATAAATAAATTCGAGGGATGTTGAAGACTAAATTATTTTGAAAAAATGTGATAAATTTCTGAGTAGTTAGTTTGTTATGAGGTATATGACAAGTGTAATAAAGAAAATTATTTTTCTTATTTTTAGTATAGAAACAATTATCAGCTCAAGGAGCATTTTTATATATTTAAGCATAATTTTGAAATGTATTGAGGGTTAGAACCCATGAGAAAGATATGAATATTGTAAGAGAGCTTCAATATTAATAAAGATCTTAGAGACAAGTAGGTTTTCTGCAGAGATTCTTATGTTATTCAATTTACAGTCTGTATTTTATTTCCTCATGTGAATGTGTTTCCTGCTTACCTTTCCATTATGTTTTCTTTCCATGCTTGATTGAGTGTATACTGGATTAGAATTCATATTTTTATGCTTTGATCCTTTACTTTCAAGTATTCACAAATTATTTCCACTAAAGTTAGCATTGGATTCATCTTAAGATGGCCATGTTAAGGTATTGTTTCTTCAATCTTCTTTATCACCATACAACCAAATCTTTTACTATAAAATACTCGCTACCCTACCTCTATTTAAGAACTTCATTGCAAAGCACTATTATTAATTGTTTTTCATATTTGACTCCATTTCCAATGACCACCTGTTTCAACCATTTCTACTATTTTTTTTTATAAATATATATGGCCTTTGAGTTTATCTATTGAGAGATCCCTCTCTAGAAGGAAAGAAGCCATATTTCTTCCTAAATATTTGTGTTGTGGTTACCTTGGGATTATCCTTTCTCAACCGGGGGTAAATTCTTAGTGCTAACACCATCTTTCAAGAAATTCTCTACCTTTGCGTTGATGGCAATGACCTTATGAGGATTAATCAAACACATTTTTTATCGAACAAGGTTCACACTATCATATGTTTTAATTTCTTGCTCTACAATTTGAGGATCAATACTTGTCATTTATTCATATGAACACAAAAAAATGTCACAACACTTTTATAAGAGAGTAGTGTAGATGTGAACTTATTCTATATTAAAACATTCTACTCCAATCATAATGTTCTTGATGGTGCTGGGTTTAGAGAATATATCAATCAACATGGTCTAAAATATTTTTTCCATATTTCTCTATACATACACATGATCTGTCAAGATGAAATTTTTGTACCAAACAAAATATTAAAGTAAGATCAAATCTTTTTCTTCAACCTCTAACTTCTCTAATTCAGGAAGGAAATACGACCTATGGTACATTTATTCACATGGTTTCTTGGAATAGGTCATGGTTTCAACATTAGCATCATAACATGATAGAACCATCTCCAAAAATATTTCAATAAAGGAGAACTAAAGTCCCAAATTCAAGATATAAATTGACCATAGTCCTCTATGGGCGAAGGTTCTTGATCAATATCTACAATGGATATATGAATATCTTGGTAAGCAATCTTAATTTTTAATAAAAGCATAGTTGACTATGTATATCCCTTACCTTTTAAAAATGGATGGATCTAGGACAACCATAAGTCTTCCTCAAAATAAGATGTTCTAAAGTGGAACAAACATGGTGGGTCGTCAATGGTTGTCAAAATTGCATAAGATTTAGAAGATTTAACATAACAGATAGGTAGAGGGAGGGTAAAATTCCCCATCAAATACGAATACATCCTAAAATCCACACCTAAGGATTTATATGAATGGGACGTGAAAAATAACAACTGGAAATTGTGAAAAGTTTCCCTTACTAAGGGAAACATATGATTCAAAAAACCAAAGACACCACAATTGTCATATCATAAGTCCATATCTATCCAATGAAGAGTTTGTAATCTAATGGAACATCACCAACTTCCACTTCTACTGAGATGTTTTTACCCCCCATATTGATTGAGAATGAAGAGATGATTCCATTGGTCGTAAAGAGAGATGGTAAAAATGTCCTAAAAGAGAGGTTTCCAAAATATTTAAGCATAGTAACTAAAGGAAAAATATTGGGAGAGCCAAGGATTCTCTAACATGAAAAGGACAACACACTTGTAGAATTCCCTTTGTCCACCATAGTTTAAAAAGTATTCATTCCACAAGTTGAGATTTGGATATGAAAAATACCATGGTGGATAAGTCTTGGTTTCAAGTTGTCCAAGTAATTTGTATAATTCAACATCGAAAGGATAAAAGTTTTAATAATGCTTTACACTGCATGGAATATCTCTAAAGGAATTCCAAAGTGGATATGGCATAAAATACTTGGGAAAAATATTCAACAATCTTGTATTTTTGAGTTGCACAAGCATTAGGGTTATGTGTAGATATTCTTAAAACATATTTTTGTAGAGAAGGCATCATATTGACTATAGGTTTCTCTATCTAGGAGTAGGAGGAGGAGTTGCAACATAGAGACTTATTTATCCTTGGATCCATCATCCAACATTTCATAATTATGATCTCAAGTCTATACATTAATTCCATTCTCACATATGTATGTATTTGTATCTAAAATATTTCATCCTTGCGAAGGGGAACCCTAGTTTTCCCCTTGTGGAGATATAGGGTTATTTGAAGTACCAACACACATTTTATGTTCTTGTGGAAGAAAAGGGATAGCTATAATAGAATGATGGTGTTGAATATCCCAGTGTGCCAAAAAATGTTGAGTATCCTCCAATTTGGGCATTGGTGAGTTAGATGGTCTTCCATACATAATTTTCAAGGGAACTTTACCTTATTCTTATATTTCTTATCTCAAACAATGTTATTGTTTTTATTTGCTTGAATCCCCTACTTGTAATTTTTATTCTTTCATTTTTCTTTTCCTCTGGGTTGATAGCCACCTTTGTGGATGGAAAGGAAATTGGAGGTTTGCATAGGACTTGAGGTGTTAGGAATATGTTGCGTGGTTGATAGAATATTTAAATTCAAATACATTTTACCTATTTCGGTTGACATCAATTTTTCCATGGAACTGTATACAAATTCAACCACTTCATTTGTGTGTAGTCTAAGCTCTAAGTTTTGTGAGATTAGTTTTAGGTCATGTTGCATCATGTAGAATGCCATAAGGAATTGAAGACAAATCTAACTAATGGTTTCTAATTATATCCTTTTTTTAATAGTTACCTTGAAAGGGTCACATGTTTGGAAATGTAAGGTAGCATTGGCTTCACAAAACAATCAACCAAAATTTGATTGGGGATCTTGGATGTAATCATCCAATACCTCTTTATCCACTCATGAATGTAAGTAGGTATCTGAGTGCAAGTATCTTGTCAAAATGTGTAAAAATATTTGTTATTTTATTATATCAAACTGGAAATTGAAATGAGTAAGGAAATTCATTGTTAGGGAAATAAAATCACTATAGGTAATGTGCGTTTAATTTTAATGTATCATTTGATGTCCACCCTAGTTATGATTTGTTGGAAGAGTCTTAGTCGAATATAGTTGTCCATAAAAGAATTATATAAACACAAAAGGTGGAATGTCATGGCATGGTTTGACAAGTATTCTCTTAATTTTCCTTCAAACTTGGGAAAGTGAGAAAGGAAATTTATTGCTAGGGAAATAAAATCATTGTAAGTTGTAAATTTAAGCTTAATGTACAATTTCATGGAATCCCCAATTAGCGTTTGTTAGAAGAGCCTTAATGAAATACTATAATCTATTAAAGAATTAGATCAACACCAAATGTGGAATGTCATGGCATGGTTTGACTGGTATTTTCTCAATTTTCCTTAACACTTGGGAACGTTTAAAGGTAACTTAGTGGAAAATATCATCTAATTAGGATTATGTTGCACCAAGTCATTTTTCAACTTAGTCAAATCAGGTAAACTTAATGTTTCCATAAATGGAAATTGAATGTTGGAAATAGGATTCCAACTACTATATCAAATTGCCACTTTTAAAGCCCCCCCCTAAGGATGTTTCCACTTTTAGAGTAGAAAGATGAATTCATTTGAAAACTAACTTTTTCAGTGAAATCCGCACTAATCATATTTCCCATGCCTAGGATGGGTGTATTGATTATTGGGATACAAAATATAGGATAAAATTTCTTCCCAAAGATGGTATAGATGCAGGGATTTGAGCTCCCCAAATATAAAATGTGAAGAGAGAGGTGTTAATACGTAATGCACTAGTGTTAAATGATTCTATTTTGAAGGAAATAATATTGTCACTTAGGAGAGTGGAGATGGGAGTCCCCATGCCACTATTCGGTTTTATAATAAAGGTAGAACTCCCCCCAATAGATATATTAGAAATAAGAGAATTAGTACCCACAACATGATTGCTAGAGATAGGGGAGTTAATTCCCACTAGATTTGAACCATTAGCATTATTACTCATGGAAGTGTTGTTCATCCCAACCTTCTTTAGATGTTTTATCTAGGTATATTTCCACTACTTCTAGTTTACATAAGCCTTTTCCTTTAACTATTTTTTTAGGCTTGAACGCCAAATCATATTCGTAAATAGAAACCATTTAGTTTCCTTTCCCTTTTTAATAAATAAGGATCTAATGCTTGGGTGAGGCATGATTAATTTAGTGTGTTTTTAGAATGTAAGGTCTAAAATGTTTGACAACCTTATATAATATAGATGTGGTATCTATATAATTTAGTTCATCCGCTTGTACAATAGTGCTCATGAATACATTTGGGTGTTCGTCCCATGACTCATTCTTCTATGTGAGAACTTCTAAAAGGGAATGGTAAGATGAAACTGTATATAACATAAAATTTATGTTGAAATTTGGATTATGCAATGTTCATATAGTAACACTTGTAGATTTGTTTTTTTTAATCTTCCTTCTCAACTGAAGTCTATTTAAAACTCCAATCTTTCTTGCTCATTTTCTATAAAGGATTGATATTTTCAGGTTGTTTCCATGAATATGGGTATCACTTTTTGTCAATATGAGGGAACAAAATAAAGAAAATGATAGCTCATACAAGATTTGGTTAAATTCTCTATCAATATTTTATAATCTCGGTCAATGGATTAAACAAGTGCTCGATCTAGATTTAAAAAATATTGATCAAGAATTGTACCTTGATTTATCTATACTGATAGATATTTATACTTTAATCTATCTAATAGCTTGATTGAGTTGTTGCAAATAGTTCAAAATACAAAAAACAGTCTGTGTGCAAATTGCTTTTCAACGCTTGTGTCTGTACAAAATAACTTGAATGAGTGGTTGATACACATCAACTGAGAGCTACAAACCAAGAACTCACCTCTAGCTACCAACCAATGACCTACACAACAAGAGGTTAGCCACTTAGAATCCAAAAAAATAAATTTTATAATTTTATTTCAGTAATTTTTTATTTTTTAGTAATTTCAATCATTTTTTTTTTTATCAATTTCATTATTTTTTTTAGTTTTTAGTAATTTCATTTTAATGTTTATCAACCAAAAACGTTTATGGTGTCAGTTTTATTTTCAAATGTTTATCAGAAAGAAGAAATGATTCTAATTTTTTTCCATACCTCGAACAATGCACGGTGGATTGAAAATAATCTGATACATACACAAGTTATTGCCATGACACCACAACGGATCATAATAAATCACAAACGGAGGTAAACCATTCAATTTTTGGAATTTTAATTCAACTTGAGGATAATCATCAATTTGTAACTTGCAAACAATGAATTTTATATTGTTGGAATATATTAAACCCACTCACAACTTAGGATAAAATAATTAATCATTATTTGATTAATTATTCACCCACTAGCTTAATTAGGTGGCACCTTAAAGTCAATGCATGCCATCTATATCCTAGGAATGAGTTATTTCTGATTCTGGGTTCATCTAGAATTAGTATGTAGGACCTTATAGCAGATTCTGCTTTTTTCTGCTTTTTCTGCTTTTCCATGGATAAGATAAAAGCTAGTCAACTAGGAAACTGGGAGCTTTTGTTTCCAACCCATTCTCCATTAGTTTTTCTCCATTTTCTAGGATTAGCATGTTATTTCCATCTCCTTGACAACTCACTCATTCTTTTTCCAACTCGTGAGGTCCTTGATAGATTTAGCAAGTGCTTTATCCACCTATGGGGGTTTGCTATATTTGGGTAAGTCAGCCTTTTTGAGCTTTATGAGTTGTTTCCATACAATTCGACTTTCCTATGAGGGAAGATCTATTTATGTACTCTATTATTCATAATTATTCAATGGAAGGATACACACCAATATTCATCTCTTCATTCATGTGATTCAGTCTCTTTTCTTCTCTCTATTTTTCCTGTGTATGCTTGTGAGAATTCTTAGTAGCAAGATCTATTTCTTGTGATTATTTTTAGCATCATTGAACATAGAATTGATCTATTGTTTCTACATGGTATCAGAGCTACAAGGTTGATCAATTTCTACAAAGTTGAGGAGCGCTTCCAGTCTCCTATCCCTCTTTGAAGAAGAGCTTGTCTAGCTTACAAGATTTTCTCCTAGTTTGTTTTTTGCAGGTTGCAGAGAGTATCTCTTAGAGCATATTAACAACTTCAATATGGATTCAAAATTTCATCTACTATCTCCTTTCAACTATGCTGAATGGAAGCCAAATATGAGTGCATACTTGAAGAGGCAATGTCTCTTTGATGTCTCCATTGGTGCATTGAGTGAACCTGAGTCTTATGAAGAGAAGATTGATTGGATAAATAATTGTGATAGAGCTTATGGAATTATGTGTTTGGGAATGTCTCCAAATATATATCATCTCATATATTCTGCTGAATATCCATATGAGCTTTGGAAAATTTTGGACAAAGCTTTTGGTTTGCAGGAAATCGAAGATGAAGCATGGAGCGAACCTAGCATCTCCTCTTGTTCTCTTTCTCAAGATCTCTTGGCCTCTAAATTCTCTGATGAAGTTGAT
>LPNX010525053.1:0-37961 GCA_001517045.1 Pseudotsuga menziesii | reverse complement strand
CTACTTCATCAGATGATGAGATACAAGGAGTCTCTCCTCTTCCTTCTTGCAGGTTCTACACTCCAGCGCATGATCATGGAGTTCATGATTTCTTCAGCAAATACTTCATCCAGAAGCAGTTCAGTCAGCTCATTAAAGTGAAGATGAAGATATGTTGAAGACATTTCAAAATTTTGTGCCTTGTCCTATCTTGAGGGAGGATTTTCCCCATGTGGTTTTGCCTCTTTCCTCACTTTTCTGGACATAATAATTGTAAAAGGGTGACCATAGCCTTGTTGCTGGGCCCTATATGCATCCATATGCATCCATATTTTTTTGTCATACCATCATAAAGTCAGACTTATAGGGGGGTGTTGGAATATATTAAACCCACTCACAACTTAGGATAAAATAATTAATCATTATTTGATTAATTATTCACCCACTAGCTTAATTAGGTGGCACCTTAAAGTCAATGCATTCCATCTATATCCTAGGAATGAGTTATTTCTGATTCTAGGTTCATCTAGAATTAGTATGCAGGACCTTATAGCAGATTCTGCTTTTTTCTTCTTTTTCTACTTTTCCATGGATAAGATAAAAGCTAGTCAACTAGGAAACTGGGAGCTTTTGTTTCCAACCCATCCTCCATTAGTTTTTCTCCATTTTCTAGGATTAGCATGTTATTTCCATCTCCTTGACAACTCACTCATGCTTTTTCCAACTCGTGAGGTCCTTGATAGATTTAGCAAGTGCTTTATCCACCTATGGGGGTTTGCTATATTTGGGTAAGTCAGCCTTTTTGAGCTTTATGAGTTGTTTCCATACAATTCGACTTTCCTATGAGGGAAGATCTATTTATGTAATCTATTATTCATAATTATTCAATGGAAGGATACACACCAATATTCATCTCTTCATTCATGTGATTCAGTCTCTTTTCTTCTCTCTATTTTTCCTGTGTATGCTTGTGAGAATTCTTAGTAGCAAGATCTATTTCCTGTGCTTCTTTTTAGCATCATTGCACATAGCATTGATCTATTATTTATACATGGTATCAGTTCACCCGTACTTACAATTATTCATTGGGTTGTGTTGCATTTCACGTGGGTGCATTCTTAGTTGAGATTGGCACCCTTCATTTCCTGAGTTGGAGTAGTTGAGTCTGTTTGTAAAAGGATGGAGTTGCAAGAAACCATTTATGTATTTTAATAGTCCTTAATTGATCAAATTGAAGAAATATTACAGCTACTGAACACTAATGCTTACTATTGTTGACGATTCAATCATGATCAACAAATAAACTCTCCAAATTGTATTAGATTCATACAGGCAGATCTTGGGACAAAAATGGTTTTCACATAGATTGCACAAGAGAAACAAGAGAATAATAATTGAAGAACAATACGAGAAACCTTCCATTAATTGATTATTCACATTATTGTTGTTCAAGGATTCTACCTTATGACCTAAGGCTCTGGGGTCATCAACATAGAAATATTTATCTTTCATACATACAACATTCTAGATATATATATGAAATAAATAGGACAGAAAGAACTCGCACCTTATTTATGAAGGTTGGTCCTATAATTAGTATTCTCTCCAAATTATCTATAAACTTCAAGATCTTCAACACTTGAAAAAGAGATTGATATCTAACACACAGATCTGAATTGTTATATAGAGATGAATGAAATATTACAATTGCATATAAAAATAGATGATGATGGATTTCATAAATCATAACAAATAAGAACATCAACACACAATGTGGAAGAACATCACTCTTTATTCATAAGAAAGGATTGATACAACCTCTATCTGAGACAAGCCCTCCTATGCTGACCAAGAACTAAGTTCTCTTGCCCCAGTCTCCAAAGCATTCCTCCAGCATAAAATTTCTATTCTCACTTGAGTCCCCCATCCTCTACCCCTTCCCTCTATTTATACTTAGTGATTAGGTGAAGTTACGAGGCTCAGGATGGTTAGGGAGGTTGGGGAAGTTGTAACTTCGAGCCCAACCATCCCTGACTAATCATGTTTTAATTTTTTTAATTTTTTTCTTGATGTAACCACAAATACATATACTGGAAGGTCGTGAATGGACCACGAATCCTATGAAGGAAACCCATGAATACATATTATGATAATCTAACCGCGGGTTGCATAATGAAATACCCATGAACGAATCGTGACTTGCAATGAGAATAGACATGGTTTCAAGACAAACATATTAAAAAGCATGGGAACACCTGAAGGAAGTAATGTGGATTAAGGATCATATTCATATATATCTTTTGGGAAACATATAGCGATAATTTCCTTTTGTGTACCAACCTGGTCAATGTCAATGCTCAGAAGGAGAAGTGTCTTTTCACCGTACAACAGATGCCCCATAATTTATGAGGTCAGAGGGAAGCAATGAATGAAATACATTGCAAATACTTTATCTTCAAGAAACTCATTTATCAAGGTTGCAGAGAGGTACCTGAAACAGACATATCAAAGTCATGTACAAAATAATTACTGAGGATGCCACGTGTTCATGTAATTGTAACTTCGGAATGTATTCACTTGTATTTCTTATGTATTATACCCCGATGTTTATTTCGGTAAGTGTTTATAATGTAATTGAGTCATGTCATGCCCCGATGTTCTGATCGAGAGTTTCTATAATATAAACAAGTCATGTCAAGTCAATGTGGGTAACCCTCCTATTGCTCAAGGGTTAAAGTCTCCACAGTTTCGGGGCCCTAGGGTTGTTAGACTCACCTAGTGAAGTCGGCCCTAGTGAGTTATTGTCAAGTCAGGAATTAGTATAAATAGAGAGTGAGCCTCTCTATTTATCACACACTCACTCACACTTAGTTGTAGTAAATAGCTGAGGGAGAAGAAGTTGCTGGGGCTAGAAAGAAAGAGGCTACTATTGTCGGGAGATCATCTTATTGTTTTGGGTTCTACTTTTGGTGCTGATTCTATCTTTGAGGAAGTTGTGGGGTTTTCTCCATTTATGGTTTCTCGAGGAAAAAAAATGTGTTCATTGTCTCTTGTGTTTGATTGTTGTGCTTATTATTCTCTTAGTTAAAAGATCCTAATATAATGTTAGCTTAAAGTTAAAAATCTAACATGGTATTAGAGCTAACCTGAGAAGAAGACACTGTGCAGTTGCAGAAAATAAGGATTCCTACTTTTTGGATCTCTATCCACAAATTTTGAGCAAAAGAAGGTTGGGCTGACTCTCCTCCCTAGGGTGCATCTTTCTGTCAAAACAGAATTTGATTCTGAGCTTTTTCAGTTTTAGACTTGACACTACTGCTGGAAATTAAGGCTTTCCATAGAAGTGGAATTTTCGAGTGAGCCCATGCCTAGATTGATCTCCTGCCCAAAATTGAAGTTTAGAGATCAATATCAAAGCATTTGGTTGGATAGACCTCCTGGAAAGTCAAACTCTAATATGCTCCTGAACCAACACTGCAGAAATTCAGCTCCAAATCCAGTTTCGACATCTTGACCTGGTAAGATCTAAATATTTTTTATTTCCATTTGAGGTTCTTAGTTAAGATGTCTCATCATACCAAGCTTGATGAAAAGCTTGAGGGAGCTGATAACTTATGAGTCTAGAAGTATAGGATCTCCCTGGTCCTGGAAGAAAATGAGTTGGACTCCTACATCAATGAGGAGGTTCTAGTTCCATAGGAAGATGAGGATAAGGACTTACATAAGAAGAAGTTGGTTATGGAAAAGAGGATTTTTTCTGATTCAATCAAGGATCACCTCATACCACAGGTGTCCTCCCTCAAGACACCTAAATCTATGTTTTATTCCCTAACCAAACTGTTTGAAGGGAAGAACATAAACCAAAAGATGACTCTAAGGAACTAGTTGAAGAATGTAAATATCCAGAATGAGGAGACCATCCAGTCATACTTCACAAGGGTCTCCCAGATCAAAGAACAACTTGAAGCAGTATATGAGGAAGTGGATAATGCAGAAATTGTGATGACAACCTTGAATGGTCTCCCTAGGTCATAGGATTCTTTCGTCCAAGGAATTTGTGCTAGGAAGAATCTAATCAAGTTCAGTAGACTGTGGGAAGAATGTTCACAAGAAGAAGCTCGAATAGCAGCTCAAGAATAAAATATGGGAAGTGAAGATCAAGCTCTCACAGTAGACTCCAAGAAAGGCAGAAGGGAAAATGATCATCACCAAGGTAAGCATTCTCATCAGAAAAGTAATTTTGTAAGAAGGAATCCATCCAAAGTCAGATGTTATACATGTGATGAAATATGACACTTTGCTAGAATTTGTCCCATGAATAGGAGTGGATCTAAGAAGAAGAAGAACTCCAAAATAAGACATCATGATCACACTGCTAAGGATGATGATCCTCGCATGAAGAAAGTAAAACAAGAAAGTGAAGACTCTTGAAGTGATGAAGAATATGTTCTGATCTTCGCTCTCATGGGAACTGTCACTCATGGAAGCAAAGATTGGCTTATTGACAGTGGGGATTCCAAACACATGATAGGATTCAAGGAATATTTTGAGAAACTATTCAAACATAATTCACCCCATAAGGTGAAACTTGGGGATGACTACCAATAGGGCCATAAAAGGTAGTGGTGAATCCTCCTACAAGCTAGACTCTAAAAAGTCTATGAAAATCAAGGATGTCTTGTTTGTACCATGACTAAAGAAGATTCTTCTCTCCATTTCGGCACTAGATGCAAAAGGCATGAGGGTTGCATTTGTAGATGGCCAAGTCCTCATGTAGCAAGGAGGAAAGACTATTGATGATGCAATAGTAATTGGAGAACAAGAAGGCAGATTATACAAATTGAAGGGCCATCCAGAACAAGCTTTGGTCCATGACACAGTAGAGCCAAATGAACTTTGGCATAGAAGGCTTGCACATGTGCACTACAGAGCACTACGACTTGCAAGCAAAGCTGTTGAAGGTCTTCCAGAAATTCAAGCAAAACATGAAGGAGTCTGCAAAGGATGTGTGATAGGAAAGAACACAAAGAAGACATTTCCAAGTAGCGAAAGCAAAGCAAAAGGAATCTTGGAAATCATTCACTACAATGTATGCGGTCCAATGTCATCCAGTTCTTTAAGAGGGTATGCATACTATGTTTCTTTTATTGATGATTATTCTAGGAAGACATGGATATACTTTATGAATAAAAAAGATGAAGTTTTAGCAAGTTCAAGGAATTCAAAGCCTTGATCGAGAACCACATAGAAAACAAGATCAAGACCTTTCAATCAGATAAAGGTGGAGAATTAACATTAAATGAATTCAAAGAGTTATGCAGAGATTCAGGGATTAAGAGGGAGTTATCCACTCCATATAATCCACAACAGAATGGGGTTGTAGAAAGGAAGAACAGAACTATCATGGAAGTTGCAAGAGCAATGCTTCATGATAAAGATATTCCCATGCATCTATGGGAAGAAGCTTCCAGAACAATGGTGTATGTACAGAACTGTACTCCACATAGAGTACTCAAGAATAAGACACCTGAAGAAGTATTTTTCGGCAAGAAGCTAGAAGTCAGCCATCTCAGCATATTCGGTTGTCCAGTGTACATACACATTCCGAAAGAAAAAAGGACAAAGTTATATCCTTTAGGAAAGAAGGTTATATTTGTGGGATACTCTGAAAGCTCGAAGGCTTACAGAATATACTTCCCAGGATTCAAGAATATCGACATCAGCAGGGATGTAACATTTGATGAAGACTCAACTTACAACAAATCTAGAAAGAGATATATTTAAGATCTTGAAGAATTAGAAGCACCCATAATTCATGACACAACCATGAATGAAGAAACTCAAGAAGAATATCAAGAATTTGAAGAACGTCAAGAACCTGTAGATCAACCTCAGGGGAAGAATCCTCACAAGAGGAAACTTGCTTGGGTATGAGAAGCTATCCAAGGTGTGGAAAGATATGGGGCTCAAAAAGAGAATCACAGAGAAAGAAATAGGACCAGGTCCTGCTCCGGGTATGTAGCTTTATTGTGTGACTTTATCAATAAAGAACCTTCCAACTATGGAGAAGCGGTCAAATGAAAATAATGGAAGGATGCTATGATCGAAGAGTATCAATCGATCATGAAGAATGATGTTTGGGATGTTGTCCCAAGACCAGAAGGGAATTCAGTTGTAACTTCCAAATGGATCTACAAGATCAAGCATGCTATAGATGTAAGCATAGAGAAATATAAAGCAATATTCATGGCTCGTGGCTTCTCACAAAAAGAAGGAATAGATTATGAAGAAACCTTTGCACTTGTAGCCAGATACACTTCCATCAGATCAGTACTTTCTCTGGCTGTAGTGATGAAATGGAAGATACACCAAATGGATGTCAAGAGTGATTTCTTGAATGGTGTAGTGGAAGAGGAAGTGTATGTAGAGCAGCTGCTTAGTTTTGAGGGACATGACAGGGAGTCTCATGTGTGTAGATTGAAGAAAGCCCTATATGGTTTGAAATAGGCACCCAAGACATGGTTTGGTAGAACTGATATCTTTCTATCTATTTTGGGCTTTACCAAAAGTAAAGCAGATTCCAACCTTTACTACAAGGTTGAAGACGGCAACCCAGTGATGCTCCTACTATATGTAGACGATCTATTTGTAACAGGTATGGATGGGCTGATTGCTGATACGAAGAGGAAGCTTGTTGCCAAGTTTGAAATGAAGGACTTGGGTATGATGAACTATTTTCTAGGCATGGAGGTGTGGTAGAATGTGGATGGAATATCCTTTGGATAAGGAAAGTATGCAGTAGAGATCCTGAAGAGGTTTGGGATGATGGAATGCAAGGCCATGACCACACCTATGGCATCGAACCTGAATCTATTGAGCGATGCTTCGTTAGAAGTGGTTGATGCTATGATGTATCATCAGATGATTGGGTCCTTGATGTACTTGACAAACATGAGACCAGATATTTGCTTTGCTGTGAACACCTTGAGCTAGTTCCTGACAGATCCAAGACATGTTCACTTGATTGCTGCAAAGCATATTCCGAGGTACTTGATGGGTATAGTTGATTATGGGCTCAAGTTTGAGGTGAATCAAAAGATTGACCTGGAGGGTTATGTTGATTCATATTGGGCAGCAATGCCATCGATAGGAAGAGCACTTTAGGGTGTTTCTTTAGTATGGGATCAGGTGTGATCTATTGGTTTAGCAGGAAGCAATCCTGTGTGGCACTGTGTACAGCTGAAGAAGAGTATGTCACAGCTTGTTTATCTAGTTGTGAGGAAATATGGCTGAGGAAGCTACTATTTGATTTATTTGATCTCCTGTTAGATGCTACTTGTATATATTATGACAACCAGAGTTGTGTGAGGTTGTCGAAGAATCCAGTGTTCCATGACAAGTCGAAGCATATCAAGATAAAGTATCACTATATCAGGGATATGGTGCAGAGGGGAGCAGTGAAGCTCTAGTATGTTGCGATGGATGAATAGATAGCTGATGTGTTGACAAAGCCATTGAATAGAGTGAAGTTTGAGTACTTCATGGAGAAGCTTGGTGTTATCCAGATCAAGGTTCCCTCCAAAGGGAAGTGACGAGTCCGTGAGCCATTCTGACATGGTGAGAGGATTAGTTCCTTCCATGGTCAGATGTAAGGGCTGAGCCATTCTATCATGATGAGAGGATTGGTTTCTCGCATGTTAGATATGAGTGCTGATCCATTCTGATTTGACTATAGGATTGGTTCCTACATGATCAGATATAAGCGCTGAATGCCATTCTTGGAATGGAGGCACTTGGTCAGTTACCAGGAAAGATTAGTCTGGGACTAAGGGCCATTATGATGTGACTATAGGATTGGTTCCTACATGATCAAATATGAGTGCAGAGCCATTCTTATGTGATTGTAGGATTGGTTCCTACAATGATCAGATGTAAGTGCAGAGCCCTTTCAGCATGGAGGATTGGTTCCTCACATGGTTTAATGTAAGTGCTGAGCCTTTATGACATTGGTTGTCAGATGTAAGTGCAGAGCCCTTTCGGCATGGAGGAATGGTTCCTTGCATGGTCAAATGTAAGTACTGAGCCTTTCTGACATTGGTTGTCAGATGTGAGTGTTGGGACTTTCTGACAGGGTTGTGGGATGTGTTCCCACATGGTCAGATGTGAGTGCTGGGTGTTCCTTTTTGATATGATTATAGGATTGGTTCCTACATGATCAGATGTAAGTGTTGGGTAGGCCATTCTAACTTAGGGTCAGATATAAGTGCTGGAAAATACCTACATGGAGGCTAGGCCTACAACCAACATGAAAAAGGGTTGGCTCTGTAGAACTTCATATGATGAGAAGAATCAAGAGATAGCACCTGTGATGATGATCCGGTAGAGATGTTCCAGAACCAGAGATGATCCAGATCGAGTGATGATCCAGATCCAGTGATGATGATCCAGATCCAGTGATGATCCAAATCTAGTGATGATGATCCAGATCCAGTGATGATCCAGATCCAGATGAAGATGACTTGAAGATGAAGATTAATTAAACATGACAAGGATTTGATGATGATACAAAGAAGAAGACTTGTGCTGATAAATTGTGTCGAGAGAATTCCTTCCTAGTTAAGAGGGAGTGTTGATGTAATTGTAACTTCAGAATGCATTCACTTGTATTTCTTATGTATTGTACCTCAATTTTTATTCTAGGAAGTGTTTGTAATGTGATTGAGTCATGTCATGCCCTGATGTTTCGATCGGGAGTTTCTATAATATAAAAAAGTCATGTCAATTCAATGTGGGTAACCCTCCTATTACTCAAGGGTTAAAGTCCTCGTAGTTTCGGGGCCCTAGGGTTTTTAGACTCACCTGGTGAAGTCGGCCCTAGTGAGTTATTGTCAAGTCAGGAATTAGTATAAATAGAGAGTGAGCCTCTCTATTTATCACACACTCACTCACACTTAGTTGTAATGCATAGCTGAGGGAGAAGAAGTTGCCGGGGCTAGAAATAAAGAGGCTACTATTGTCGGGAGATCATCTTACTATTTTGGGTTTTACTTTTGGTGCTGATTCTATCTCTGAGGAAGTTGTGGGGTTTTCTCCATTTATGGTTTCCCTGAGGAAAAACACTATGTTCATTATCTCTTGTGTTTGATTGTTGTTCTTGTTATTCTCTTAGTTAAAAGATCCTAATATAATGCTAGCTTAATGTTAAAAATATAACACCATGCTCAATAAAGTGGAACACTAGCTCCTTTACAATATATGATTACATCACATAGTATGGAAAACAAGGTCACACATGTTTTATAATAGTGGATTAAAGCCACAATATACAATGATGAGTCTTTAATAGCTGGAATTAGTGACATAGAGCACGACACAATCTTGCGCAAATTAGGTTATAGAGATTGTAACCTAAGGTCTTCATCCAAATCCATATAAACAAGTATGATTCCTACCATGTGAATATGTGATATGAAGTTTATCATGGAAGGAATCCATGATCAAAGTGTCAATGAATGAGTGATGCTGACAACTGATGAAAAGGAGTCCACCAATATGAGTAGTGAATCCCAAGGTACCATATTTGGAACTCTAGGTCTTCTTTTTTAGGAGGTACTGATCAAAATTTGTAGTGCAAGGAGGAAGGAAATGAATCCTTCATCAGATCACAAGAGTAACGAGGAGAATCGATAAGGGAAGGTATACACATTGTAATCTCAGGAATGAAAATGATAGGAATTATGATGAACAAATAGAGGTAAATATCCTTGAATAGTAAACATGACATAGAGACAACCCATGGTAGCTTTATACTTTCAAATGGCACAACTAGAATTATCTATAATGTAGGATACATGAGTAGACTCCCCATGTATAAAGGAAAAGTGGAGGAGTAATAACTCAAAGTGATAGCTGAACTGAGAAGTGAAAAGATGAGACATGAGTATGAGGAGGTTCAAAAATTGGTTTGTTCAAGGATGACATGCTGCCAATATACTTATAAACCAAAGAGTGAAATTCTTCCTTTATTTCTTGTTAAGTTTTAACGAGTCCAAGAAAGTCAACTCGAGTCGTTCTTCATTTTTCACAAGCTTGAAAAAAAGAGAGAATAATTCTTGATATATCACTGATACGTGGATTTTACGAGCCCAAATTAGTAAGTTCTCATTGGTGCTTTCATAGTTTTGAGAGTCTAAAAACTCCAAAGATGACTCTAGGGGGGCGATTTTTCGTAAATTTAGTCTCTTGAGATTGAAAAAGTGTAAAAAAATACAAAGGAGAACTCTGATAGATTCCTAAGAACTAAGGTATACCTTTTTCATACTTATTTGGTGTTAGTGCCAAAAATTGTTTTCAGACTACAAAAGAAAAAGCCAACACAATCTCAATAAACTCAATTAAGTAAAATATGTATTCTAGGGTTTTGGTTGTACAGTTTTAAGATAATAGGGAAAAAAGTCATAAGACCAAAGAAAACACTAAATCATGATCATTTGAATGACTGAGATGCATAACATATAAACCATAATCCAAACAGAATAAACACAATACTGAGTTTCACCCATAGTTAGCAAGCATTTCAAGCATAAAAACGTTAAACAGGAAATGAATATACCAATTGAGTAATTAACAAAAATTAGAAATGAAACCAGTCAATAATATAAAGGGCATATAGTTGCATATATTTCATAATTCAGTCATAAAAAAAACATAAGAGTCTTTATACTTAGCTCATAAACCAAAGCCTAATAGCCTCCCCTTGCAACAACAATCGAACCATGGGTCCTTTTTTAGACTTACATTTATCTTGTTCCTTCAAAAACAATTGCATAACTACACCATAACTACTTTTAGGTAACCTATCGAATTGTTCAATATAAACTATCATTATACAAAAAAGAAATAACTTTTTCAAACTAACTAATAACTGCTCTTTTTAGAGTACTTTACAAGTGTTTTGTTGCCTTAGCTAAAAGAGAAATTCCCTCTAAAGCCTGAGCTTTCCTTCTAGCCTTTAGGTGGTCTGCTTCCAAATCTGCAACTTTCTTTGTTAACTCCTCATTTTGCTGTGTCAGCTCCTGGATAGTTTTCCTTAGTTCTGTAAACTGATTCTCCGTCTATCTTTTTGTTTTAAGAGCCTCTTTGGAAACTGCAATCAATTCCTAATAGTGACTGTTCACTTCTTCCAAGTCTTCTCTAAGTGTCCTATTTGCAGTCACTAATCCTTCATTAGTTTCATGCATATATTCAATTTGATGCTTGTATTGATTAATGCTCCTTTGTAGATTTTCCTTTTTAGAATCAATACATTTATATTCTGATATTGGTTGCATCCCTTCTAGTATCCATGGGATTTTCAGCTTCTTGTATATTTCTTCATCCTCCCTCATATGCTTTATCAGGGTCATAGGAATCTCTGAATGTTCTTCAGCTTCAATATTGCACTGAGCTGCTTCTTCAATTTCCTCTCTTTTCTCCATTCAAGAACTCTTTATATCATTTTGCTGATGTTCTTGAATCATCTTATTTTGAACCTCTATGAATAAGTCTGATATCTTAGTATCAGTGAAGATTGGTTTATCTTTTAAAATTATTGGTTTTTTACCCTTTATAGCTTCTTTGTTGTCTGGTTTATCTTTTAAAACTATTGGTTTTTTACCCTTTATAGATTCTTTGTTTTCATCTCCACTATCTTCCAATTTCTCCTAAGATGATGAATCTTCTATTACTATAACCTTCTTCTCAGCTAGCTTGGGATTTAATAGCTTCTTCATATGTAACCTGAGCTTGTTCTTTGGCCTTGTCTTGGGCCTCCAGATTGCTCCAACCTCTCCTAACATTTTCAGAACTTTCCTTTGATGAGTTATTGAATCTAGTTCAACAACCTTCATTCTTTTCTTTCGTGACATTGTCTCCTCTTCAAAATGGGTGTGTATTTCTTGTTTAGAATGAACCCTAGCTTCATCAATAGTAGGAACCTTGGCTTCATCAGATAAGGAATTTTCATCATCTTCAGAGAGTACTATAATAGGGATCTGTTTCTGGTCTTTAACATCTTCCTTTACAATTTGGTTCAGTTCTTCAGGAGAAGCATCTTCTATAGGATCAACTTCCTTCAACTATAACTTTGAAACTTTGTTTTCCTCAACATTAATTTGATTTTCAAGTTCAATGTTTTCACCTTCCTGATTTGAGGATTTTCCCGGTTCACCAGCTTCTTCATCTTTAACTGTGACTCTCCTTTTAAGTTTCTTGATGAAATGCTGACCTTTGTCTAGCTGTCTCTTCTGAGACTGCTCTTCCTTCTCTGTTTGGAAACCATACCAAAACAAGAAGTATTCCCATGTCTTCTCTCTCTTCTGAAGTATAGTGCTTAAAACTAGTTTAATAAGTCCATGATGAAATATTGATTGCTTGGTGTGATCTCGATGTTCTTTCACCCTGCTTGACATATTCTATAAACTCTTCAAAAAGAAGAATGGGAGATTCATTTTGGATTCATTATTGAGATGTTGAAGGAATCTAAAATGGTACTTAAACACAAAAGAAAATCTGCCTTCATAAGTGATATAAATTTGTAGGATTTTGATAGGCTCTATCCATTCTGGCTTAAACTTTTGAATAGGTACTCCCTTTCCCCAATCTACTACTACATCTGGAAGTAGATATATCTGAGCATCAAAAGTGAAAGGCACCTTTTTGAGCCAGAATTCACCCTCATCCAAAATTCCAGTGGCTTTTGCTAGCAATTCCCTGGTTAGTTTAAAATTCAAAGTATCAAAGGACACTACATCCTTATC
Organism: Pseudotsuga menziesii; assembly: GCA_001517045.1. NCBI lineage: Eukaryota > Viridiplantae > Streptophyta > Pinopsida > Pinales > Pinaceae > Pseudotsuga > Pseudotsuga menziesii. Next base: position 25,185 of record LPNX010525053.1, on the reverse strand, counting down.
CAAACATTGAGCGAATTTTTAAGAAACTTCTAAGTGATAACCTGCAATCCTTTCAAAAAGTACTAACCACCCTGCTTCTGCAAACAGTTTTGCACAATCTGGAAAGGTTTGAACCTAGCTCATGTCTGATGGTTATGCTCTATTAGTCTTACCACTCTTTTTCATCTTGAATAATTATCAAATAGCTACTGTCAATTTAAACAAACTCTGAATTTCTTCAAGTCTTCACAATCTGACAACAATGCTGAACTGGGAAAACCTAAAACCCTACACTGAACTCTCTCATTTAAATTGATAAAAAATTTAGTTTCATTGACAGAGAATTTGTCATTCAGTAAGAATTAGGTTTAAAACTGATAATCTTCAATCAATTTTATCATAGTCCTCTGTTTTGAAAATCCCCAAATTTATGAACTTTGGTAACGATCTACAGCTTACCTGTCAAGGTGATGAATCCAGGTGATGTAATCAAGTTTTCTTGACTGGTAGGCGTCGAATTTCATTCCCCAATATTCTCTAACCACTTTGATAACTCCAAATGACCGCTCCTCAAAGCCCTAATTTTTTTCCCTGTTTCAAAATTCTGATTACAAAGTGCTGATTTTTCGCCACGACCTTCACCCGCTCTATGTGCACTTCAGGGAATACATGATTCAAGGAGCATTTTTATCATTATGTTCAATCATGATTATTCCATCACCTCTACAATAGACCACCACAACTCGCCTTCATGATGATACTCACACCTGTCACATTGATTATTCTAAAAGAAACACGTATCAAATCCATCACCCAGTATGATTGAGATCTTATGTGTGAGAATTTTAAAGAAAACTGAACCAGAAATGATGATTTTTGAACTACGCGACTTTTTTGTAGTGCATGTGTGCATTCTTTTTCGGCTTGCGCTACAATAAAATCTAAGTTAATGATTTGCAAAAATTAAACTCATGGTAAAGGTTTAAACTTGGTTTAGGAACTTTAATCAAGCTTTTATGTTATTTTTTAGACCTTTTAATCCATATAAGCCTTCTATAAGCCCTCTATCTATGAAATCAAACTAAAATTTTAAAAGAAATAAAACTAATAAATCAAATAAACATGAAAGATAAAGGGAAAAGATTCAAACTATCCTAAGAAGCAATTTTTTTTAGAAGTAATGAATAAAACCAAACTTCAAAACTTAAACAAAAGTATTTAAAAATGGAGAACAAAAACATGATCTAACATTTGGTAAGGTCCAAAAAAGGGGTAAACTATCACCCAATCAACGCTCCTTCAAAAGAAATCATGTAACCTCAGTTTAACAAGTGCAAAGGAAGGAAAAATCACTTGAAAAGTTCCTTTTATTTATGAGAATGGGTCTGACAATAGTAAACTGGATGCTTTGTTTTAGGTTTTAGCAAGAATGACAAAGACATAAACAACGCTCGAAATATTTGTCATGTTTAGGTCTGCAGCATGAAAAAGAGAAAACTAAGCTCGAACAGGTTCCTTTTTCGTAATATTAGTCCTCCAGGTCAGGAAAAGAGATAAATATATGCCTAAATAATGCTCAAAATGTGAGGAGACGAGTGCCATAGGTAGGTGAAACTAGTTCCAATTGCAAGGAACAACCCTAAGCATAATGCAAGGAACATGAGGAAGATAAAGACCCTCAGGGAACATATCCTCAAGGTAAAAGGTGTCAAGTTGTAAAGGAAAAATGGTATAAAGATGAGTGATGATGAGAGTAGAGATAAGGGCTTATACAATGAGCTAAAATCATGGAAGATAGGATCAGGATCATAAGTGTGAGTAGGGTACATGCAATTACATCTTGAAAAACAAGGTGAGGTCAGTAAATAGTTGTGAATCCGACTAAAAATCCCGTCTCCAAGAAACAACAACATCAAGATCATATTCAAAAGAAAAGATCTAATACAGGTCCCTTTATCATAAACACATGCAACTTTTCTATCTTTCACATAAGGTGAAGCCAAGGTAGAATCAACTGAAGAAGATTCTATAGTACCAAGGCCCGAGGGTTTATAATTAGTAATATAAATGTCATAAGAAAATAAAAAATCAACAGGGGAGATAGGGTCTTGTTGTGCCCTGGCTCAACAGCATTTAAAAAACATTATTTCATCTAACAAAATCCTATTTTGTTTGATGAAATGTTCGAATTTCTCAGTGCAAAATAAATAAGAATTACAGCTACTGAAACAATGCCATTTTGTCAGCTACTGAATTGGGGAAATTCGTTGTTTTTAAAGCAACCTTTACAACTATAGAATATTTAACAAAACCATCACTAATGAGTTATTATTTGTTTTTGGGTTTGCAATTAAGGGATAAATATTAATGATTTCTATATCCTTCGTCTTATCCTAATCTAGAAATTAATCCAAAAACATTACGAATTGATTTTGGTGATTTTGTTATTATAATTATTACTAGGGTTGAAATATTATCAATGGTTGGTTCGTGGTGACTTTGGTCAAAACCTAGAGTACGTAAGCCAAATGTGTTACAAGCCATTTCCGACATATCCTAAGTTCACAAACCATGGTTGACATTACCTCAAATATCTATGCCGATAATTATTATATGGTATGTTTTGCAAAGTCGATTCTTGATTTAATGGTTTGTAATCATGTTTTATTATCCGCCGCCTTTCAAGGGTAAGTCGAAGCTAAGGTAGGGGGTTATGCATTATGGTTCAACGTCAGATCAAAAACTATGTCGTAGCCTCCACCCTGATTCATTCACTACGAAGTCGATATGCAATCATGACAATGGTAATGAAACCTGTCCTTTGCGTTTAAGTCTAAGTAATTGTCCTCTACCGTGGCTGCCTGTCAATTGGACACTTGTTCTGGGTACTGCGAAGGGTCATGTATCATTAACGTCGGTTGAATAGTGATAACATGACTTACCTGGGGTCTTCTACCGTCATTCCTTGTTAATCAATAAACCTTTTGCAGTGATGATGCTCTCGTCCATGCTGAAATTACAGGGGCGCACTCCGCGTTCGTTCATGGCTTGTTTTCCTTATCATGGGTCTGAGTTTCATTTCTCAGTCTTGCTTAGGCTTTATCCTGAGTGCTCATTATCTGGTTTTCTATCGTTTGCTGAGCTGTGGTACTTCTTTTGTGTGCATCTACGTGCTTTAACACGGCCGTTCATGGCGCCTGTGGTCAGGGTAGAGCCGTGTGAAATGAAACTGCTAGATTTGGACCCTAAATTGTCAGCAAAAGTTCAGGCCATTGGGTGGATGCCATTCATAAGGAGGTTCTCTAATTCGAACCCTGAAGTTACAAGGTTTTTCGCTCTCTCTCTGGCCAATTATCAAGTTGAAGTGGGTGACCTCTGTTTCCGGGTTGATGAAAGATCAGTGGCGCTTGCTACAGGTCTGTCACTAGAAGGTGAGCGATGGTTTAAATATAAACGCATGGATATAACAGAGTGGCGGCAGCTGCTTAAAAACCCTTTCCAGGATGTTTCATTTCAAACCGAGGTAGCGCGCAAGTACTTCAAGAAAGAGTGGCATCCTGTTCTTGACTTGATCCACCGATACCTCACCTGTGAAGGCCGCCTATCATCAACGTACATATATCATCTCAGACTTATGTCTGTATTCATAGGTTTCCCGCTGAACTTACCTTATTATCTTTTGCATAGTCTGTTTAAGATGTCTAATGCGATCAAAAGGGGTCCTAAAATTGTCAGTCACAGTCTCTTCCACCATGGTTTAGTGCGTATCTTAATCGATAGAGAGTTGTCGAAGTCGAACCGGTCTTGGGATGAATTCATTGAGGCCAATGGTTTTTCCTCGTTCTGTCATTGTATGTTTGATAATCCTGATGAGTGCAACAAGCACAAAGACCCGAGTTCAGTTGCGGTCTCTCTTTCATGTAAACCCTTGTCAAGCCCTGGCCGTATGAACCCTCAACCTTGCAAAGATCCTATGCCTACTCCAGTAAGAAGTGCTGATACTCTGTCGGGTTTGAAGCGCGTAAGGAAGACTCCCTCCCTGTCACTAATTACACCACACAACGATACAGATAAAATTCGTAATCGTGGCTGAGATAGACCAAAGGTCAAGTCAGCGGTTAGATTTACTAGGAGCATGGCAAAGGGGAATACTGCCAAAACCCTAGTGTCTGGTAATGCTCGTATTGATACTGTGGTGATTGATGATGAAGCTGAAGACTTGCCTGTGAATGATCAGTCTACTGACCATGAGTTCAATTTGAACTTTGACCATGATAACCCTCCTCCGGTTGATAAGGGAGTTCAGGTAAATCCTGTCATTGGTCATCCAACTGAAGAGAATCCTGTAGAGCTAAACTCACCTAGTTCTTACTGCATTGATGGTATGATGCATCCTCTGTTCATTAACTGTCTTTTAGACAAGATTCATAGAATGGAGGAAAGAGTAAAAGAAGTAGCAGCAAATTGTGATTCGATGAAGGTTGATAATGTTGAGTTAAAGGAGAAAATGGTTTTCAATGATAAGCAGCTCTTACGCTTGAGGAATCATAAGAATAAGTTAATCAGACAAGTTCTTAAAATGCAGTCCGAGAATGACCAAAATGAAGAGAAGCTTCGAGAGCTCAATGCTCAGATTGCACTCATGCAGTTTAAGGGACAGCCATCAAACCCGTCAAGTGGTGTGAATATACAGGTCTTTAATGCTTCGGTAAATTTGTAATGTTTTGGCGGTGTGTTATTTTGATATCAGGTTTGAAGTTTTTGATGATCAAGTTTTATTTACAGGTATTTGATTGGTGTGAAATTGTTTATTAATTATTTTATTTGTTTTTCTATTTTAATTACATTTTAATTATGTTTCTTTTGTCTTGCATTGCAGGTGGTATCATGAATATCTTCCTCCCCCGATTTTGATGATTTCGGTTGTATGGATGATCCCTCTATATGTTGAAGCAAATCGATCTTCCAGGAACTTTTTTCCAGGTGTCGTTACCTTATCTGTGTCCTCGATCTCCTGTTATGGACTGAGTATTCAGGAATATGCTGAAAAATGACATGTTCCCACTTGTCATTTTTATGCGAAATCAGTTAAGGATTTCAATGTTGATTATCTCCAACTCTTAGAAGGTTTTATTTTGGGGAGATTAAAATGTATTTATAGGGCAGATAGCATAGGAGATAGGGGTCGATAGTTTGGGAAAGGGAGGACAAGACCGTTGTTCGATCTATCTGTGACTCGAGATAGTTAACTGTCAGTAGCTACAGCGTTTGGACTAGTGATGTTTAATACATATATACAGTTTTTACACTTTACATATGATTTATAATATCTTTCGGTTTTGTCACTCGTTTTTCTATATTATAAATGTTTGTGATAATTTCTTTGAAGAATTGTGCAAATATTATTTACAAGTATCGACTGTTACTGTTTCCGATCTTTTTGATATGTCATGTTCTGTAATTAATGATTGATATCGTTGTTATATAATATGTAACGATTTCTGTATGGTTTTGTTAATATTTAAATTTCATTAAATATTATCAAATGTTTGCATGCAGTGTCCTTATCAGCATAAATTGATTACAGGTTAATTTTCCATTGCTCCTGACCAGGATAGAGTGTAGATTAGGATAATATGCGTTTAAGTTTTTATTGATTTTATTATTCGAAAAATCTATTTGAATCAGATCCTTTTATAGGAATTACCAATATTAAGATTATTTCTGTTGTAATTATTGTACACTGTGTATATTATACATCTCTATAGGGTATTAACTCTGTTAATTTTTATCTTTCTATTCTTGTGTTTATAATTAATTGCTTTAACTAGGATAAATATAACAGTTTTTCATCCTGTAATATATAACATGAATTAACCTTGGTAATCATAAGTGTAGGACCGAATAACAATCAGTAGCATTAATTTTAACCTTTAGACTTTTAAATTTCCAGGCTAACAGAGCCTTTAAACCTGTCGGGAACAACCATTCCAAACAGCTTGGAGCCTGTCCTAAGGATCCTGGTCTGGGTTGTTTCCCCCATTGCGTGCACAGTCACAAACGCACGTCAACAATGGCGCTAGAAGGAGGGCCAGCGTAAGCCAATGGTTGATGAAAACAACCCTGTAAACAAAGTTAATCAGCCTACCACCCCTCAAATACAATCAACTGCACAACCACGCTCTCACCGTTCATCACGAGTGAATGAAACCCCAGTGAGTGACTCTGTTCGAAATCTGATCTCTCAGTTCAACTCTCCCGGTATTCACTTACCTGAAGAAATCGACCAGTACGAGCAAGCCATAAACGAATCTCGTAGGATTCTAACTAGGGCTTATTCAAATCTCACCAGGCGCCAGCCCACTGAATTACCCCTTCCGCAGATTACACGTCCTTGTACTCGTCATCCTGAATCTATTTTGGGAGAACAAGAACAGCCTTTAGGTGCCCATCCCGATCCTCACATACAACAATCTCTTACAGGCACCAACCAGCCTTCCTCTTCTTCAGGACCACCTGATTCAGGAGGGACTGGACAACCACCATCGCCACCTCGATCGCCTCCTCATGTTTTACAAACACCACCTTCACCGCCTCCAACTCCAAGAAACATGGTAGCTGCAAATCCTCCGAACCCCAATGCTAATATGCCATGGCTAGCTCAGGATGCAGTGGCCGTCCCCGGTGTTCAACACCCTTTACCTAAACATCCTGAGAAATTACTGCCTAAGTTCAACCCTGAGTTGAAAGAGCCAGCGGAAGATCATGTCAAGAAGTTTATGTTGGCAGTTCAACTCTTGGATGTTGAACATGAAGATGTGGTTTGTCGACTTTTCCCTTATACATTTGAGGGAAAAGCATCGACGTGGTATTTTTCACTTACAGCTGGTTCCATTACTAGCTGGAATGAATTCGATCTTGCATTTACAAACAAATTTGGAGATGACAAGACTCCTGCTATTCTAGTCTCAGAATTATCTAGAATTCGTATGGAACCCAAAGAAAAGGTCAAAGATTTTAACCAGCGTTTTCTAACTTTAAGAAACAGGATTCCTGCTACCTCAAGGCCGATTGAGGACGTTACTGTTGAATTTTACACTTCAGCCTTGCCTGGAAAAATAGCCATGTTTGTCAGGAAAAAAGCCAAACTTACCCTCGCTGAAAACTTTGAAGAAGCAATTAAAGTCGAAAAGGATGCGAATGCCACAAAGGCAAATCCCGGAGTAGATAACGATTCAGCATCTTCTTCTCGGAAGAATACTGACAGTCCTGCCAAAATATCTGACAAAAAGGGCCAAGATGCCTTAGATCTTGACAGTTTACAAAGAGTCATTAAAAAACTGTCTAATGAAATCATAGATATAAAAAAAGGTACTTCTGAAAATACCACAAACAAAGAACCACTTAAACAGTTTTTCAGAAAACCTTTTCAAAATTCAGTTGCGAAACAAACTCCACCCTCTGAAGCTAACAGCGTTGAGGAACTCAACAGCTTCCTCAAATCAATATTTTCAGATCTAGAAACATCTACTGAAAATGAAACTCAGTCTTCCAAATAGAGTTTTGAAGATAACCAAAAAACAGATGATGGCAATGACAATAAACCATCCCATGTCATCAGTCATTTCTGGGACACCTCAGAATTAACTGATGACGAAGACATGGCTGTTGTCAATGTAAATCAGCATCAGTACAACACCAGAAGTAAAAAAGACCAGCCCCAAGGTGAACCTGCTACAACTGCTACAGATAATAGTTCAGCTGTCAAAGATAAAGATCAGCCTGCAAATAGTAAATTTGCACATTCCCTTGAGTTAGAATACGACTTGATTGAAGACTTAAAGAAAAGCAGAGCCAATATCTCCCTTTATGAACTTATAAAGATACCTGTGATTCGAGATAAAATGGTGCAAGGAGTTTGCCCAAGAAAATATGGTAAGACTCCTTCCAATCAAAATAGTTCTGCCATTAATAAGGATAACTCAAAAAAGGCTTCAGTTAATGCATCATCCATAGGCAAGAAGTCTGATTCTTCAACTCTGCCCTTTTTACTTACATTTGAAATATTTAATCGTAAAGTGCATAACTGTATGATAGACTCAGGGGCCTCCAAGAATGTGATGCCTTACTCTGTATGTAAGAAACTTAATGCTGTCCCTGAACTGTGTGATACAAGTATTGTACAACTTGATCGTTCAAATGTAAAAGTAATAGGTAAGTTGAAGCAGGTGCTGATAAGGTTGGCTTCGAATCCTCAAGTTCACTTTATCATCGATATTATTGTTGCCGACATCCCTGAAGCATATGGTTTGTTTCTTAGCAGGGATTGGTCACAAAAACTCGATGGGTATTTTGCCACAGACTGGTCGCACTTGTGGATATCTCATAACGGTCACCCGAATAAAATCAGAATCGATCAAGAACGGTATATAAAGCATACCGTCACTGAAATTGATGACTCAAATGAACCAATCTTGTTCACTGATACCATAATGGGTAACTACATGGCTGACTCATTTTTTGGCAACTGGGAAGCTGAAATTTCAGAAATTCTAGATTCAAATCAGCAGTCTGAAATTTGCCATTTTACACAAGTCCCAGCTGAAATTCCAGTCCTAGATAAGCCACATTTAGATCTCAATGACGGTTTTTGGTCTCTTTACTTTGACGGTTTCAAGTCAAAAGAAGGAGCTGGTGCAGGATGCTTGCTTATAGATCCTTATGGGAAAAGGTATTTTATTGCTTGCAGATTAGAATTCGATTGCACCAATAACATCGCTGAATATGAAGCCCTCATTCAAGGGATGAAGAAAGCGATTGACTTGGGAGCCAAAGCCTTGGTAGTCTTAGGATATTCTGAGATTATTGTTCGTCAAGTACGTAATACAATACACTGCATAGATGGACACTTGAGAAATTATCAAGTTGAGGTATGGAATTTACTATTAGCATTTGAAGCATTTAACATAAGTTCCATCCCTCGTTATCTAAATTATGAAGCTGACGTTTTAGCTAATGTTGCTTCAAGATTGATTCCATCTAAAGGAATCCTTACTGATGCTTTCTCGATTGAATTGCTGTTCAGACCTTCTATACCTGACAACATAGAAAATTGGAGAGTCTTCAATGATGACCAGCAGTTGATCGATTTTCTGACTTTTAAAGATACTTTTAAGGATGCGGTTTTGGACGAGATGACTCACGATGAGGATCTACACAATTTTGCGGTAATCCATAAGCCTTGTTCAACTTAGGAATCTCTCGATTAGGTTAGTGCTCTTCCCAGATCAGTAATCAAACTTGAGAAATTCTATGACTTAAAGGATAAATTTAAAGCTGCAAGGAATTGTAAAACTAATAGCTCCATCATGCAATCTGACATTGTCAATCTAGGAACTGAGAAAAACCCTCAATGTGTAAATATGGGCAGTACATGTACTGCCCAGGAAAAAACAGCCTTCATTAAACTCTTCAATGAGTTTAAAGACATATTTGCATGGACGTATGACGACCTGAAAACATTCGACCCTAATATCATGCAACACGTCATTCCTATGAAACCAGACGCTAAGCCTTTTCAACAAAAATTGAGGAAAATGCACCCCAGCCTAGAACCAGCTGTCAAGAAGGAGCTAAATAAACTCCTTGCTGCCAGAATAATTTTCCTGGTTTGGCATGCACAGTGGGTAGCAAATCTTGTACCCGTGAGGAAGAAAAATGGTGACATCAGGTTATGTGTCAACTTCCGAAACCTGAATAAGGTTTCTGATAAGGACAATTATCCTGTTCCTCCAATGGAGAAAATTTTGCAACAGGTCTCTGGATCTGAAATGTTTTCACTACTAGATGGTTTTTCAGGATACAACCAAGTGTTGGTATCCAAAGCTGACCAGTTGAAAACAACTTTTAGGACGCCTTGGGGAACCTATGCATATAGGAAGATGCCATTTGGTCTTATAAATGCCGGAGCAACATTCCAGAGGGCAACGGATATCACCTTCAGAGATCTAATTGGTAAGTTTGTTGTTATTTATCTTGATGATGTTACCGTCTTTTCAAAAAATAGCACTGATCATTTAACTCATCTCAGAAGAGTCTTCGAGCGTTGCAGGAAGTATGGGATTTCTTTAAATCCTAAGAAATCTATTTTTTCAGTCACAGAAGGTAAGTTGCTGGGTTTTGTTGTTTCTAAACAAGGCATCAATATTGACCCAGAACGTACCCGTGCTATATCACATATTTCAATGCCTCACTCAAAAAAGTCTATGCAGTCGTTTCTTGAAAAGATAAATTTTGTTTCTAGATTTATTCCTGGGTTTACGGAAATTGTTAGGCTGCTTCAGAAAATGATAAAAAAGGATGCTGATTTTAAATGTAACACTGATGAGAAGTAATCTTTTCATGACATCTTAAAAGCTGTTGCTGAAGCTCCCACTCTAACTAACCCAGATTTTTCCAAACCTTTCATTTTGTATACGTTTGCTTCTGATTCTTCTTATGCTGCTGTTCTAACACAGAAAAACCAGGAAAATAATGAAGCTCCTATCGCTTTTACGAGTTCTGGTCTCAACGGTGCAGAATTAAATTACCCAGAAGTAGACAAGCAAGCTTTCACTGTTTTCAAATCTGTTAAACATTTCAGGCCTTACTTACTGAAGTCCCACACCAAAGTCGTTGTACCATATTCTGCAGTTAGAAATCTCTTGGTACAGAAGGATCTTGGTGAAAAAAGAGCACATTGGGTCACAGCACTTCAGGAATACGACCTGGAAATAAAAAATTTAAAGATTTTCAGGCGACAAGGACTTTGCAAGCTAGCAGATGGGTCTGCAGACAATTCTGAACCTGATCTGCAGTTCTTTAGCGAACCTTATTTATTTGAAAGGGAAGTTTTTCCGGTCTCCACTCCTCCTGATTCTTGGTATGACGATATTAAGTTCTTCTTATTGCATGGGACCGCCCCTGAACATTTAGACCCACGTCATAAGAGGGCTTTAAGATTGAAATCTGCACCTTATCAGCTTATTGATAATATTTTGTTTAGAAAGAATTTCGAAGGAGTTCTCCTTCGTTGTCTAGAAGGACATGAGGTTGATAATGTGTTATCTCAACTACATGTAGGACCAGCCGGAGGACACTTCAGCGGAGAAAATACTACCCATAAGATACTTAAATCTGGGTACTACTGGCCCACGTTGTTCAAAGACGCATATTCCTTCGCCAGAAAGTGCCAAGAGTGTCAGAGAGCAGGAGGTAGACTGAAGAAGGCAGCGTTACCCCTCAAGCCGGTTATTATCGAAGTCCCATTTCAGCAATGGGGTCTGGATATTTTTGGCCCAATAACACCAGCCTCTTCACAACAACATAAATACATTCTGATAGCCACAGACTACTTCACTAGATGAGTTGAAGCCATCCCTTTGAGGGTAGTCAATTCAGAACAGGTGATATCTTTCCTTGATTCTTTTATTATTACCAGATTCAGTGTTCCAGAATCTTTAATATTTGACAATGCAACTTATTTTTCCTTTGCAAAATTAACTGAGTATGCATTGGATAAGGGTATAAAGTTGAAATATTCAGCTAATTATTACCCTCAGGGTAATGGGTTAGCAGAATCCTCTAATAAAAATCTGATCAAGATTCTGAAACATACTGTGGCTAACCATCATAGGAATTGGCATACTGCTCTGTCAAATGCTTTGTGGGATGACAGGGTAACTCCCAAAGCTGCTATAGGAAACTCTCCCTTTTTCCTGGTGTATGGTAAAGAATCCATCTTACCCCCTCATTTGTTCTTACCCTCCTTACAGCTTGCCCAGTCAGTACAGGAGGTACCATGTTCTGCCATGGAGCACCGAATTAACACCTTGCAGAAACTGGAGGAAGATAGGGAGTTGGCTAGAAAAAAATTTGAAAACCACCAGCAGACTGTGAAGCATTGGTTTGAGCTCAAAAAGTCAGTCAGTCGGGATTTGGAAGTAGGTGAATTAGTCCTGAAATGGGACAAGGAACACGAAGATAAAGGAAAACACACAAAGTTCCAATGCCTGTGGCTAGGGCCATTTATTATTACAGAAAAACTTGGTCCTAGTACTTTCAGGTTACAAACATTGGAAGGTGACATTGACAGCCTTCCAGTAAATGGTCACCTATTTAAGAGATATTTTTGCTGATCCCCCTCAAGGGATCATCCTGTATATACCTGTGTGGTGTGTTTGCTTGATGCATTTTATTTCATTGTCCTTTTGATTTATTTGTTGTTTTGTTTGTGTGTTATGAACCTGGTAAATTCATCAAACCTCGAACTGAAGGCTCATTTTAAGTTCTGTTCTTTATCTGTAAGTTGTGCATGAAGACATTATTATCCTAGAAAATGTCATTCTGTTTTGCTTCTTAAACAGAGAATGGTGTTTTCATCGTTCTAGATTTTACCAGAAAAAGCTCAAACGATGTTAATATTAATTAAGTATATCAGTCTCTGCAAAGATTTGCCCAAAGGGATTGGGACAGTACTTGGTAAAGTTATCTATTTAAATCTTTTATGCCATCCCTTCTCGTAAAGAGGATCAGATTCACCTCCCTATCTGCTAAGATAATCTCATTTGAGATTAGTAATAATTACGTTCTGGACAAAGAGGGACTTGAATATATGCAAAATCTGAAGGACAGAAGGTCTCATAACGAGCTGATCTGTTCAGGATCATAGGTTTTCTTCCAGTAACATTGTCATCTCCGGTCACCAAGCCTAGGCAATGACCTTTGGACAGAAAACTCTGAGGGGTGAAAGGTCTCATCATGAGCCGGTTCATTTTACTGTAATGCAAACTGGTGACTGACATGGTTACTATCTAGTTACCAAGCCTAAACCATGGCCTTCATGAGGAATAAAATTAAAACAAAATAGTGGTAACAGTTTCTCCCAACCAGAATTGTACATGTATAACTAGCAGATAGGATACTGGCTTTCTGAGGGTTTCGAAGCAACCCTATCGAGGCTATGAACGCCTGCTGGCAGCAGGGCCATGCTTGTGGTATTGAGATTTTATCCTTAAAACTAAGCCATTTACTGTCTTACTCTTGAAGGACTAATTTATGTCAGAGACCTGATTTTATCAAACAAATGACTGAAACTGTAATTTTCTGGTAAGTTTTAGAACTGTGAAATACTTGAATTTGTTTGAGATGTTAAAACAATGATCTTTGTATGATGGCTTGTATTAAGGATTTAATTTCTTCGTGTGCATGATTTCAGGTTAAGAGGTAGAGATAACTGTTCCGCCCAGCTTGACGCCATCTATTGTGCCCTGGCTCAACAGCCTTTAAAAAACATTATTTCATCTAACAAAATCCTATTTTGTTTGATGAAATGTTCGAATTTCTTAGTGCAAAATAAAGAAGAATTACAGCTACTGAAACAATGCCATTTTGTCAGCTACTGAATTGGGGAAATTCGTTGTTTTTAAAGAAACCTTTACAACTATAGAATATTCAACAAAACCATCACTAATGAGTTATTATTTGTTTTTGGGTTTGCAATTAAGGGATAAATATTAATGATTTCTATATCCTTTGTCTTATCCTAATCTAGAAATTAATCCAAAAACATTACGAATTGATTTTGGTGATTTTGTTATTATAATTATTACTAGGGTTGAAATATTATCAATGGTTGGTTCATGGTGATTTTGGTCAAAACCTAGAGTACGTAAGCCAAATGTGTTACAAGCCATTTTCGACATATCCTAAGTTCACAAACCATGGCTGACATTACCTCAAATATCTATGCCGATCATTATTATATGGTATGTTTTGCAAAGTTGATTCTTGATTTAATGGTTTGTAATCATGTTTTATTATCCGCCACCTTTCAAGGGTAAGTCGAAGCTAAGGTAGGGGTTTATGCATTATGGTTCAACGTCAGATCAAAAACTATGTCGTAGCCTCCACCCTGATTCATTCGCTGCGAAGTCGATATGCAATCATGACAATGGTAATGAAACCTGTCCTTCGTGTTTAAGTCTAAGTACTTGTCCTCTGCCGTGGCTTCCTATCAATTGGACACTTGTTCTGGGTACTGTGAAGGGTCATGTATCATTAACATCAGTTGAATAGTGATAACATGACTTACCCGGGGTCTTCTACCATCATTCCTTGTTAATCAATAACCTCTTGCAGTGATGATGCTCTCGTCCATGCCGAAATTACAGGGGCGCACTCCGCGTTCATTCATGGCTTGCTCATTATCTGGTTTTCTGTCATTTGCCGAGCTGTGGTACTTCTTTTGTGTGTGTCTACGTGCTTTAACACGGCCGTTCATGGCGCCTGTGGTCAGGGGTAGAGCCATGTGAAATGAAACTGCTAGATTCGAACCCTGAACTGTCAGCAAAAGTTTAGGCCATTGGGTGGATGCCATTCATAAGGAGGTTCTCTGATTCAAACCTCGAAGTTACAAGGGTTTTCACTCTCTCCCTGGCCGATTATCAAGTTGAAGTGGGTGACCTTTGTTTCCGGGTTGATGAAATATCAGTGGCACTTGCTACAAGTCTGTCACTAGAAGGTGAGCGATGGTTTAAATATAAATGCATGGATATAACAGAGTGGCGGCAGCTGCTTAAAAACCCCTGCCAGGATGTTTCATTTCGAACCGGGGTAGCGTGCAAATACTTCAAGAAAGAGTGGCGTCCTATTCTTTACTTGATCCACCGATACCTCACCTGGGAAGGCCGCCTGTCATCAGCGTACGTATATCATCTCAGACTTATGTCTGTATTCATAGGTTTCCCACTGAACTTACCTTATTATCTTTTGCATAGTCTGTTTAAGATGTCTAATGCGATCAAAAGGGGTCCTAAAATTGTCAGTCATAGTCTCTTCCACCATGGTTTAGTCCGTATCTTAATCGATAGAGAGTTCTTGAAGTCGAACCGGTCTTGGGATGAATTCGTTGAGGCCAATGGTTTTTCCTCGTTCTGTCATTGTATGTTTGACAATCCTGATGAGTGCAACAAGCACAAAGACCGGAGTTCAGTTGCGGTCTCTCTTTCATGTAAACCCTTGTCAAGCCCTGGCCGTATGAACCCTCAACCTTGCAAAGATCCTATGCCTACTCCAGTAAGAAGTGTTGATACTCCATCGGGTTTGAAGCGCGTAAGGAAGTCTCCCTCCCTGTCACTGATTACGCCACACAACGATATAGATAAAATTCGTAATCGTGGCCGAGATAGACCAAAGGTCAAGTCGGCGGTTAGATTTACCAGGAGCATGGCAAAGGGGAATACTGCCAAAACCCAAGCGTCTGGTAATGCTCATATTGATACTGTGGTGATTGATGATGAAGCCGAAGACCTGCCCGTGAATGATCAGTCTGCTGACCATGAGTTCAATTTGAACTTTGACCATGATAACCCTCCTCTGGTTGATAAGGGAGTTCAGGTAAATCCTGTCATTGGCCATCCAACTGAAGAGAAGCCTGTAGAGCTAAACTCACCTAGTTCTTACTGCATTGATGGTATGATGCATCCTCTGTTCATTAACTGTCTTTTAGACAAGATTCGTAGAATCATAGGAAAGAGTAAAAGAAGTAGCAGCAAATCATGATTCAATAAAGGCTGATAATGTTGAGTTAGAGGAGAAAATGGTTTTCAATGATAAGCAACTCTTACGCTTGAGGAATCATAAGAATAAGTTAATCAGACAAGTTCTTAAACTGCAGTCTGAGAATGACCAAAATGAAGAGAAGCTTCGAGAGCTCAATGCTCAGATTGCACTCATGCAGTTTAAGGGACAGCCATCAAACCCGTCAAGTGGTGTGAATATACAGGTCTTTAATGCTCTGGTAAATTTGTAATGTTTTGGCGGTGTGTTATTTTGATATCAGGTTTGAAGTTTTTGATGATCACGTTTTATTTACAGGTATTTGATTGGTGTGAAATTGTTTATTAATTATTTTATTTGTTTTTCTATTTTAATTACATTTTAATTATGTTTCTTTTGTCTTGCATCGCAGGTGGTATCATGAATATATTCCTCCCCCGATTTTGATGATTTCGGTTGTATGGATGATCCCTCTATATGTGGAAGCAAATCGATCTTGCAGGAATTGTTTTCCAGGTGTCGTTACCTTATCTGTGTCCTCGATCTCCTATTATAGACTAAGTATTCAGGCATATGCTGAAAAATGACATGTTCCCACTTGTCATTTTTATGCGAAATCAGTTAAGGATTTCAATGTTGATTATCTCCAATTCTTAGAAGGTTTTATTTTGGGGAGATTAAAATGTATTTATAGGGAAGATAGCATAGGAGATAGGGGTCGATAGTTTGGGAAAGGGAGGACAAGACCGTTGTTCGATCTATTTGTGACTCGAGATAGTTAACTGTCAGTAGCTACAACATTTGGACTAGTGATGTTTAATACATATATACAGTTTTTACACTTTACATATGATTTATAATATCTTTCGGTTTTGTCACTCATTTTTCTATATTATAAATGTTTGTGATAATTTCTTTGAAGAATTGTGCAAATATTATTTACAAGTATCGACTGTTACTGTTTCCGATCTTGTTGATATGTCATGTTCTGTAATTAATGATTGATATCGTTGTTATATAATATGTAACGATTTCTATATGGTTTGTTAATATTTAAATTTCTTTAAATATTATCAAATGTTTGCATGCAGTGTCCTTATCAACATAAATCGATTACAGGTTAATTTTCCATTGCTCCTGATCAGGATAGAGTGTAGATTAGGATAATATGCGTTTAAGTTTTTATTGATTTTATTATTCGCAAAATCTATTTGAATCAGATCCTTTTATAGGAATTACCAATATTCAAATTATTTCTGTTGTAATTATTGTACACTGTGTATATTATACATCTCTGTAGGGTATTAACTCTGTTAATTTTTATCTTTCTATTCTTGTGTTTATAATTAAATGCTTTAAGTAGGATAAATATAGCAGTTTGTCATCCTGTAATATATAACATGAATTAACCTTGGTAATCATAAGTGTAGGACCGAATAACAATCAGTAGCATTAATTTTAACCTTTAGACTTTTAAATTTCCAGGCTAACAGAGCCTTTAAACCTGTCGGGAACAACCATTCCAAACAGCTTGGAGCCCGTCCTAAGGATCCCGGTCTTGGTTGTTTCCCCCGTTGTAGGCTTAGTCAACCACGCCCGTCAACAGGTCTGTAGGAACAAACTCAGTATCATAGGAGTTGATAAATATAGAATAAAAATCAAACTCATGGGGATCACTGACTTGGTATTCAAAGGGAGAGTATAAAGACTCAACAAAACCAACATAATAAGATTGATCAATGGAAAGATCAGTCTTATTAAGAAAATCATGGTTATACTTATTCACAACTGATCCAACATCCATAATAAGGTCAGACCGTATCATATAAAATTGGGGCACAACAATATAAGAACAAATACATAAAATTACTATAGATTCAATAGATCAATTTTACTCAAGAAATGACATTAACAGTGCAATTAGGAGTTGTAGCTGTATATTTGTATATCATTAATCAAAATAATAGTTATAATGCAATACAATGGCATGAATAGCTGGACAATTTGAATACATGATAGGTCATTCAAATTAAGTGCATGAGAGTGGCTTAGCTATTAGTTAGAGACCATTTGACACAACAGTTAACCACTTAACTCCAACATAATTGAACCTAACTGAGTCGGAGGCAGTTTAGATTGATTCTAACTGAATAGAACTCAACTGAATGCAATAGGTTAGGGAGCCTATTGATTTTAGTTAGGTGATATGAACTGAACTGCACTGAACCAAGTCACCAAAAGTAGTTGGAGGCACCTTTAATAACTCCAGTTAACTAAAATTAACCAAAAATAGGCTAATTGATGAGGAAGGCACCTTTGCAACTTCAATTTAATTGAAATGTAGGTGAAATAACCTTTATTTAATTGAATGGGGCACATATGTCATGCATATCAACCCATATTTTCTCCTGGATTAAAAGAGGAGACTCAGTTAGGATCCCCGATTGAAGGAGAAGACCTAGATAGGCTCTCTAATTGAAGGAGGAGATCCAGTTGATGAGATAGTCACATGTTTGAGTCAGAAACTTAGGATAAGTGGTAAATTAGGCCAAATAAGCCAAATAATTATGTGTGGTTGGATAATTACTCCAACACCTTCCCTTAAGCTAATATCATGTGGAGGAGTAAATACTAGGGCCCTTTACAAAATAATTCTAAAATGCTAAAAAATAACTAAGTGAGGAAAAGAGGAAAAACCTTTTGGGAAAGAAACCACCCCCTCAAAATGAACAATAAATAACTAATCTGTCTTCACCATGATGGAACTCACCCCCAATAGTGAATGGAGGTAAGAGAAATTCTTCTTAGTGAATTTCTTGGTGAAAATGTCTGCAATTTTCTCATCTATGGGGCAATATTACATAACAATTGTCCTATCATGCACAAGCTCTCTAATGTAGTGCATGTGGATCTGAATGTTTTTTGTTATGTTTCTGAACCAGATTAGTCTATATCTTGATAACACTTTGATTTTCACAAAATATGATAGTCGAAGCAGTACTACCAATGTCAAACTTTTCTAGAATACCTTACAACCAAACTACATGAATGCATGAATTGACTGCTCCCCTGTACTCTGCCTATACTGAATATAATGCAATGGCAGCCTGCTTTTTTCTTGAAAAAAAAATAAGCCCACCACCAAACATGAAAACATATCCTGAAGTAGACTTCCAATCAAGGCTATCTCGAGCCCAATCTGAATCTGTGAATCCCAACAAGTCTAGATCATAATCTGCAACGTAGTGGATGCCCTAGTTTCTAGTACCCTGCACATACTATAGAATCCTCTTGGCTACCCTCCAATGAATTTCATGAGGCTTTTGCATGTACCTGGATACAACATTCATGGAATAACAAATATTAGGCCTTGAATGTGTCAAGTACATAAGTCTTCCAATCAATTTCCCGTATATAGTGGAATCCACCTCTGGTGTAGAATTTCCTTCCTCAAGGCTGATTCCTGGGAGGAATGGGAAAGGTGCATCCTTAAAATCATCGATACTAAAATTAATTATAAGGTATGAAACATAATTTTTTTTCTGATCATTATCCCATCATGATCTTGAGTGATTTCCAAGACAAGAAATTGCTTTAGTAGGCCTTGATCACTCATGTCAAACGCTTCATGCAAAACAGTTTTTATGAAGCTGATTGAAGTACGTGTGTTCCTTGTAATTAATAGATCATCAAAATACAGAACTATAATAACTAAATCACCTTCATATTGTTGTGTTTATGCATTTGTATCAGACTTACATCTTGCAAAGTTTTGTGATAGCATAAAAGAGTCCATCTTTGCATACCAAGCTCTTGGGGCATGTTTCAATCCATACAATTAAATCTAAAGTATGCAAACTAATGTTGGGTATGATATGTACCCTTAAGGATGCTTCATATAGATCTATTATTTCATATTCCCATGAATAAAGTCACTCTTCACATCCATATGGTTCACTTCCCAGTGTTTGGATGCGGAAATGGCTAAAACTATCCGAATAGAATCTATCTTTGCCACTAGTGCAAAGGTTTCTGTATAGTCCAGTCCTTGGAATTGTGAGAAGCCTTTTGCTACTGGACTAGATTTATATTATTAGGTTGATAAATCTGAAGCAACCTTAGTATAGTAGACCCATTTTCATTGAACAAGTTTCCTCCTAGGTGAAAGAGAAACTAGCTCCCAGGTTGCATTTTTCTGAAGAGATTGATACTCTTCATCCATGGCAGCTTTCCATCTTGGATCATGTTGTGAATGATAATATGAATTAGGATAATATCCAAATATCATATAAAAATTATTGTATGGAAAAGGATCATTTCAATAAAGAGCAATACCTGCTCTTTGATAGTATCCTCAAGTTCTTCTTGGATCAACGGGATTTCCAATGTTTGACCCAACGAAGGAGAGAGTATTTTCTGTCCATTTTGGTAGATGAGTGGGATCATATGGATATGATTCAGCACCTGATATTTAATGATCACTGATATCATACATTACATCTGAAATATCATAACATAAAATCTCATTTTCATCACTAGAATCTTCATCAGAAAGAGGAATTGGTTTTGCAGTTTCTTCCTCAACTAGTTTAAGATCTTGAATAGGTTCTTCAAAGCGGACACTTCTCTCAATGATTATTTTTTTAGCTATAATATTCAAGATACTATATCCTTTTTATTCTTCAGGATACACTAAACACTATGTCATTTCAAATACTTTCTTTTATGCAGTGGAATTCTATCCCAAGCAATGGACCCGAAAACCCTGAGATTGAACACATCGGGCTTGTGACTAGTGTAAGCTTAGAAAGGTGTTTTTCCTTTGATGGATGAGTGAAGAAAACTGTTCTGAATTTATGCAACAAAATTCATAGCCTCATCCCAAATATTTGCAGCCAAATATTTATCTTCACGCATACAAGTTGTCATATCTTTTAGTGCCCGGTTTTTCCTTTCTGCTACACCATTTTGCTTAGGTTTGTAGGGAACAATGTGCTGGATCTTGATCCCACTTTCCGTGAAAAGTTGTATAAGATGTGATTTAATGTATTCAAATCCATTATCATATCTGAGATATTTTATCTTTTTCCCATTATTATTCTCAACAGAAGCCTTAAAATCTATGAATTTTTATGGACTTTCGACTTTTTCTTGAGAAAATAGACCCATGTGAATCTAGACAGGTGATCTATGAAAGAAATCACATACCTCGATCCATTCATTGAGGTTGTAGGAATTGGACCATTGATATCAGAATGGATCATCCCCAAAATACATGTAGCTCTGCTTTCTTTTCCCCGATCAAATTTATGCTTAGAATGTTTGTCGACTATGCATCCCTTGCAGATCCATTTTGAGGAATTGATTGTAGGAAGGCCTTCCACCATGGAATACTTTTGTAGATGATGCAAGTATTTGTAATTTATATGTCCAAACATTTCATGCCACATCTAAATGATCTTATTCTCATGAGTCATAAGGGTACTAGGATTTGAATCATGCACAAATTTGGAGAACTTATAGGTCTTAGTAGCATGATTTGTTTTCCCTATAGAAATGAGTTTTCCGAATGCTATATCTAATACATCCACTTCATTTGGGTTGAATACAACTATTTTGGAAAAAAATATGTGTCTCATTTGATACATAGACAATAGGGTTGAAGCCAAAGAGGGTGCATAAAGAACATTTTTGAAACTATCATGTTCTAGGTGGATGGTACCCTTTCCTTGTGAGGATATTTAAGAGTCATCACCTATGTGGATGGAGACGTAGATGTCAAAGTATAGTGATGTAAAAGAGTATTTGCATGAAACCATATGATTTGAAGAACCAGATTCAATGAGAAGAGCTCTAGGCTTCGAAACATTATCCATGAGTGCATGTCCTCTTTCAGACTGATTGTTCTGATGTTGGTTATCCTTCTTCCTTGCTCCTTCAGGAAGAGTGATGTTGTTTTTATCAAGAAGAAGGGACATCTAATCAATTTTTCTCTTCATGCAAGATCTTTTAGGATTAAATCCTCTAGAACAGTCATTAAGAACACTGTGTCTTCTCTTTACCCCATTGTTTATCTTTCTTCGAACCTGAGGGCTCATCCAACTACTTGTTTTTCTCCATTTTCTTAGGAGGGTCAAACTTTGCATTCCTTTCCTTTTGATTCCCTTTTTTATTCTAATATTTGGGTCCTATAGAAAACAAATCTTGATATTTGGAGGATATCAAGGATCCCATCTGAGAAATATTATCATGTTCATAGGTAAGAGACTCAATGAATGCATTTAGGGTCAACATTTTACAATCTAGGATTGTAATCTTCCTGGTATGGAAGGTAGATACAAAAAATGACTAGTATGGTCCTAGCTTTGATAGAATAGAAATAATGAGTTGGTAATATTTCTTCTCAACTTCACATTGCTTCAATTGGAGCACCAGGTTCTTAAACTTAGTGAAGTACTCATGAGTGGTCTCAAAGTTTCCCAGATTGAGAGAGATTAGTTCATTCTCTAATTGATAGGCTCTCAAATCATCCTGCTTGCCAAAGAGATTAGAAAGTTGTTCCTACACTTCCTTTGGATTCTTCATTCCAGAGAGATGGAAAAGAATATCCTTAGAAATGGAGAGCTATAGGAAACCATACACTTCATCTAATTTGTTCCAATATTTTTCCTTCTCTATCACTGCATTCAGCTCTATCTTTGTGCCCATGGTGACTCTATAGAGTCCTTTGGAGTGCAATGATATCTAAATATCCTCTTTCCACTAGTTATAGTTGAAAGGAGTGTTAACACCCAAAAATGGTTAACTACCTCATCTACCCCACTACATGTCTCATTTGTCCATTTGCCTACCATATTTCTCTGAAAATCCCACTAAAAAGCCTCCAAAAGGCCTAAAATGCCTCCAAAAGGCCAAAAAACCCCTTTTTTCCTCCAAAAATAACCAAAATTCCTCTAAAAATAGCAAAAATCCCCAAAAGGGAAGAAAAGGAATAAAAATAATGAGGAAAAAGGGGGAAAACCCTAAAAACAACAAAAACCCTAAACAAGCTTCCCTAAACCACATGGTTTCCAAAACCATGGGCCAGCACTCCACCACTAAAAAACTATAAATAAGTGGTGGAGACCCCTCATTTCACATCCACAGTCAAAAACATCCTGCCTCTGCCGAAATTATTCTTGAAACCCTAGCTTACCATCAAGCTACTTTCCCCATTGAGAACCCTTTTGGCCCATTTCCACCACCGGAAAAGGAAAAGAAGCAGCTTGGAGCTCGGAGCCACCGACATCGGACCAGCGCAACGGACTCCACCAACCTCCTCATTGGAGGTAACATAAATAAAATCACTATTACATATTTCTTTACTGTTTTTACTGCATATTATTTATTTACTTTTACTGTTTTAGTTTAGTTTTATTTTTGTTTACATTACTGAACTGCTACTAAGGATTCCAGATTCCTTAGTAGGTGCTCATTAGCACAAGCTAGGGTGAAAACCCTAGCTACAGTTTTGGCGACTCCGCTGTCTCTTTTTATTGTTATTTTTCTTTTCGTACTGTACTTTCAGCTATCGTTTTCGGCCGCCGGAAACCGCGTTTTTTCCTTCCGCAGCCGCGGCCCGACCTCGCATTTCAGGCCCTAACCCGCGACCAGCCCGCCGCTGTCAGCCTTTTTGTCCTGCGCCCCGACCGCGTTTTTTCCACCCACAGTCGCGATCCGACCGCGCCTGTTCATTACACAGGCGCGCTCCGACCGCCGCTGTCAGCCCGAAACCCGCGACCTAGACCGCGCCTGTTTCCTTCAAACCCGCGATCTGCGCGCGACTGTTGCCTTCCAACCCGCGGTCCGACCGCGCGAGTCCGCCCCATACCCGCGGTCCGCGAACTGTTTTTGACCTTGTTTTCGCGCCGAAACCCAGCCACTTTGCCTCCATTTTTCCTGTGCTTGCACAACCACCTGTACCGCTTGCAGACCTGCAGCCATTTCTGTTCCTTGTTTACAGCATTGTTTAAATTTTTAGCATTTATTTCAAAAAAAAAAAAAAAATCTTTTAAGTTTTTTAAAGTTTTTCTACATTGTTATTGTCATTTAGTAACTATTTTGGATTCATAATCTCACGTGCACACAATCTATCCCCTAATTCCAAGTGAGACCTAAAATCTACTTAACTCAACCTACACTATAACCTCATTTGAGGAACACAAAAGAATCTTGTAGTTAGGTAGGATCGGGGGGATAGGCTTCCAATAACACCCGNCAACACTATAACCTCATTTGAGGAACACAAAAGAATCTTGTAGTTAGGTAGGATCGGGGGGATAGGCTTCCAATAACACCCCTCGGTTATTTGCATGTGACACATAGTTGTTGTCCTTTAGGGAACCAAAATCCCTTAGTATTTTTTGACACGGTCACCACCAGTTTGTCAGAGGGCCTCTCCCTTAGGAGGGTTGAAGTCGTGAGATTGGTTCCGGAAGTCTGAGTGGAATACCGCAATCCATTCAGTAACTGAAGGGCTACCTTTCGCATTTCTCGGAATATCCCTGTATAGGGAATATTGCGGTTAAAGGACCAAGCAGCAGATTCACCTTTCTGGACGTGTCATGAACGGGGTATCTTAGTTGCCATTCTTCTAGGTTTGCGTACCCGGTGTCCCTCCCGGTAGGGGGATACTTTAGCCATTTGACTTGCCTACTTATATTGTCTGACTTGGATTTCATCACCTTGCAGAGGATATACTTAGTTAAGTCATAATACCATTAGCTAGGTGTTTGCATGCTCCTTTACCTCCTCTTGGTCTAGTGAGTCCACCGATTTTTTCTTTTTTAGGAAACCGACTGCTTATTGGTATTCTGACCACTCTGTTGACACTCCGCCTATTGTAGCACGCAGTTACAGTAGGTGTTTTGAGTTGCTTTTTGACCTGAGTGCCTTGTTTTTCGAGCTCTCCTTCTACACACACAGTTGCATTAGGATTTTTGAGTTCTTTTTTCGACACCACAACCCACATATTTGAAAACTACTTGTCACCATTGACTCTCCGAGACATTCTCGTCGCCTCAGAGGCGAGCCCCCACAGCACGGTTCACTTGACACCACCCGTCATCACCGTAGATCTCGAGCCTTGTCACTTGACTCCACTCGTCAGCGGCATAGGACTCCGTCACCCGATTCCGAGAACACTCTTTACACTGCCCCCACTAGCCCCATGGCTGGCGTGAATCCCAATCCCTCCATTATAGGGACCACCAGTGGTACATCCGCCACTATCCTAGTTACTACACCTATCATGGGTATGCCCTCCACAGGAGGCCCGTCTACCATTCCCCTCACCGTACCTATTCCTACGGCAGGAATACCTATACCCACTCCATTAGTAACTCCTACCACCCTTGGTGGCGCAGGACCTTCTCATGCCACCGTAGTTCCCCCACTTGGGAGTAACATCCCTCACATCACCCCTCCACCTGGGGGCATGGGCCCCAATGTGGTACAACCCACTACCGCATCACACCCTACATGGCTAGCCTCAACCTACCTGACCTAGCCAGGTTAACCAATGACCCCATCCGGCACAACCCCGTGTGGCCCCCCATGCCTACCAAACTC
>LPNX010525052.1:53130-85613 GCA_001517045.1 Pseudotsuga menziesii | reverse complement strand
GCTACCCCAAAAACAAGAAATACCTGAAAAAATGTGATGATGATGTCATCATCACGTTTTTTCAGGTATTTCTTGTTTTTGGGGTAGCGGGGTCCGTCGAAAGTACATCGAGTGGGTGCTCGTTGGATGCGGAATTTAATTTTGCATTCAACGAGCTCTCCCGACAAAAAAATGAGTAAAATAACAGGGAGATATGTCGAAAATACAAATAAAAAAAATAGTTTTTTTTATGATAACTATCCCCAAATTTATATTAAAAATTTGTTTAAGCCCTATACGGTATTTCAAGTTTAAAGCAATTTCATTGGCTAACACATGATAACATAGAATTTGAATTAGTGTTAAAAGGCCCATTTTGAGTTGAAATTTCCTCTAATGAATAGGCCGTACCACTATCTAAGATGGATGATAACTACGAGACTTTAATCTTAGAAGTTTTGTGTGATGGGAATCCTCCATGCTTTCCACCTGATGACAAATATTTGGAAAGTTGGGTCCCCTGTGATATCTTTGAAACCCAGCTTTTTGAAGAAGATTGTTTTGAGCAAAATGAAAAGTGTAGATAGGGACTTGATACTAGTGCTGAGGCATCTCTCATATCCGACATAGATGGTGATGATGACTATTGGAATTTTATTGAAAATCCAACCTATGATACATTTGAAAATGTTTTTGAGAATCTCATCTATGATATGTCCAGCAAGGGGAGTTGTTATTCTGAAACTTATGAAAGTTGTAAGGAAGAGCAGGCAGAGTTTTCATATGATCAGTCAGAATTGTATCTAAGTATCGGTAATAAGGATTTGAAAAAGCAGTGCAGTGACGAATCAAATGGGATACAACTAGTCGAAGTTTTTTCTCAGCCGTCGTCTTCACATATAGATGTTCCTTATGTTTTGGAGCAGCTTGGGGCTTATACAACGAGTTATTATTTGATAAGCCTTGATGATCAGCATGATGAAGTAGTCGACTTGCCACATTATCTCAATTTGTATATCAGCGCTATCCAGTCATGGATAGAAGCAGCCTGTGCAAGCATATGCCAGTTTGGGAAGAAGTTTGAAGACATTATTCATGCCTATGATTCCCCATCCAGTGCACCCATTCTGGATCATCACGCAAGTTTGCATTTTCTAGAAATTGTGTCCTTACTTTGGCTGGTAACCAAAAACAAGGCAAAACCTTTTTATATTAATAAAATGCTTAGGTGGCTACACTGGATTTATGATTACACCTAACCTTTTTTGTATCATGCTTAGAGTAGGAAAATAGACTCCTTAAAGCGATCGTTTATCTTAGCATTTTTCTTTATGTACTTGGGAATAAATAAATTTTTCAATGAAGTCTTGTCATTTCTTTGAATAAAGCAACTTTTGGATCATTGACCATTTTTCATAAAACTTGTGCTGCTAAGGTTTTTCTTGTCAAGTTGAGATGTTCTGACAGGAAATGGAAACCATAGATTCTGGTGTTCTCGTATGCTCTCCTTGCATAAGAGATTAGATCGAGCACACGTCCCACAGTTGGAGCCAGATGTTATCCACTAATTTTGCACTTAATTGGATTAGCTGAGCAGTCGCCATTTTACAAACATGATAAATGTTTGTTTCTAGTGTATCAGATGATCCACCTTTGTGCCTAGCCAGTTTTGGCTAATCAGTTTTTGTTTTGAATAATTATGACCATGGCCCCACAGGGTTTGTAATAAAATGTGCTAGTAAGGTGTTTTTGAGTGGTTCAGTCTCCTAAGACATAGAATTTCAACTAAGGTATTCCAGGGAGTTTTTTGCCTTTGACAATTATGCTTTGCCTATAGTCGAGTATAATTGACGAAGTTTTCTCTCGCTTCCTCCAAAGCTGGAATGCCAGATTTTGAATTCTGGGCCTTGGAGATTATTAGAGCTCAACTGACTATATATAAACCTACTAGACATTGTTAGAATAGACTATGGTCATGTCCTAAGTCACTAGGACCCTCAAGAAAAATTTTGAAAGAGTTTTACCGGACGCGTCAAAATTCCGAAAATTTTTTACCAGATGCTTAAAAAAAAAATTAATTTTTTCTAAGTTTTTAATTAAATTTTTTTATAATTTAAATGGAAAAATTCAAATTCAATTTGTAATAAGTCGGTCATCCGAAACCCGAATTCAGTGATTGAAGGCTCTAACCTTAAGCCAAAAATCATTCATGACCAGCCAGCCAGCTAGCACCAAGTTTCAGATCATCATTTGACCACATAACCAATATTTTCTCAGAAAAGTCAGTTTTGGGAAAAATATTGATTAATTAATAAAAATGATTATTTTGGAGAAAATCCAAATCTCTCCAAATTAATCCAAATTTAGCGAAATAAAAGGCTAAATGACATGGCACGGAGCATTTATGATGATTCCAATCAATATCAGTCAAATTCAGATCCAATATCGGAGTGTAGCAGTTGAACTATCAGTCAGAAATTTGCCCTCTTTGGTCAAATCCATTTTTGGTTGAAGTGTGGGTTATCTATTGGTTGGGTGATCATTACGAGGGAGGATGAGCCACCTCACCCCCTCTCATTACTCCAGTACTCAGTTCAACTCCAAATCATCATGCCGAGCTCCTTCAATTACTCTGGTGTTACTCTTAGTTTGGTTTTAAGGTTTTAGCTTTCTCTCTTTGTATAAATAGAGGCTCTTTGAGCTCTATTAGGTGTGGATGATTGATGTAGAGAACCTCTGGTGAAATATTGTAATGCTTGTTGCTCTTATGCAACCTATTTTTTAATAAAGAAATGCTTTGAAGGCTCATGTTGTGTAGATCTTGGATGCATATGTTCCGGTTAATGAGGTGATATTATTTTCAATTTCTTTGCTTTTGCTAATTTGTGGGTATTAATACATGCTTTAGAAGGCTTATAAAAGCACGTAAGAATAGGTATTTGTAGCTTTCAAGTTACCTATTTATTCCATTTACTTTCAAAAATCTTAAAGAGCATTGTTTTATTAAGCTATATTTCATGTTTTTGTGATTTGTTTAGTAAACAATACATGATTTAACCCCCGTTTTGGCAAGTGTGTAAGTTTTTTTCTACAGATCACTTCGCCGTACCAAGTAGAAGGTTGAGCTAAGTTGCATCTCTTTTTCTTGGAGCTCAACATACGTTTCTAGCAGCTGCATGCTATTTGGGATCCAAAGTGGTTTCAAAGATTCAAGATCCAAGTGTTTTTATCTTCTTTATTCACCCTAAAATTAAAATTTCGTAGTTTCTCCACTTTATGTTTGCAAGTAAAATTCTAATTTATAAAGCTAATCGTTTGCATCTTACTTGCTCTTATTTTTAAATCTAGTAAGTGTCAATTTTTTTGCATTTTTACTTAGATCTAGTTAGTACTTGAAGTAGCATAAAGTTCCTATCTTTGCTTAAGAACTAAGTGTATTTTGTTAGTGTATTCTATTGTTTAATCCATCATTTTGTAGGAAAATAGCTCGCTAGTTTTTCTCTTTTCATAATAGGTTAAGCGAGAATGCTGGCAAAAAATCAAAGATATAAGCTCCAAGAAACATCCATTTTTCCCCTTTCTTCATCCCCATTCTCCAGGTTGCCTTGAAGACATTCTCAAGATCACAAAGGACTCCAAACTTCAAGCATTGCAAACAAAATACTAAAGAGCAAGTGGGATTACGGCTCCCACACCCCTCTTACCCCATTTGGGGAAGCTTGTATCGTCCATTTTTCATGCTTGCATATTTATTTAACAATTTGCTAAAGGTAGAATGGATAGAATAGTTCAAATTTGTTAAAGTTTTGTTTCTTTTACTAAGGTTAGATAGTTTAATTCTGATTAAATTATCTTGCATAAAATAGAAAAGTAAAAAGTCACTTTATTTATTTATTTTGCTAACATAAGGTTTTGTTTACTTACCCCCATGCTTTCCCGATTAGGGCCTAAAAAGCCTGAAAGAGACTCTTGGGTAGTTTAGATCTTTATTTTTGTCTTAAGTTGAATCAATTAATTAATTAAGTCTCTTGAACTTGAAATAACCCAAGTCAAGAACACTCTCTATCGAAGAGCATAGTTAGACTTGCATATCCTTGCATTAGGCATTTAGATTAGCTAAGTCTATTGAACCTTTGTCATAAGACAAGGTCAAGAGCACTCTCTGTCAGAGAGTCTTAATTAATCAACTTAATAAATTTGCAACTCACTCCCCCATAATTCATTAACTTCATTGTCTCCTTGCCGAAGTATGCTCTGACCGACTTCAAAATCGGAGTATCCAGAAACGGCATTGGATTTTTAATCTTGCAAGAGAAACATAATAAAATTTAAACCCCATAACCAACGCATCGGCGTTGTAGAGAATTTCCTAAGTTCTTCTTAGTAGAGGCGCCAGAACTCCCCACTGTGTAAGCTTCTCAACTAGATGGTCAATCTTCGCGATACCAGCCTGCGATACTGGGCAGGCCGTCATGTCTTCAACAGATTAAACTTGGAACATTCTCTCGGCTATTGACAAACCTTCGTTGACACCATAAGCAAGATCACTTAAAATACTTAAAATATACCAAGGGCACTTGCACAATGTAATATTCACTAGCTTTATTTCAAAACTTGTTGTATATCATGACCACACATGTCACATTTTGTATATCATGCCTATTCATGGCCATTGTACTCTTATGTATCCATGACTGCTATATGTATTTGCAGTCATATGCAAAGATTGATTATTGTACTATATTGATGGATGGTTGGTTCTTCCACCTGGTTCTTCATCACTCCACTTCTGGGATGGATTTATAATGTATTTCGGCCATCATGTTATCCCTCTGACCTCACACATTAGGGGGCATCTGTTATAGCTGATTTTACCACACATGGTGGATCACACTTTTATGGCATTCCCTGTCCCTCTGTAGACTCTTTGGACCCCATGGACCAATTTTGTACTTTTGATGTTTCCAAGATCATCCCTAAAAACACCTATTATTTGTTGTATGCGACTTTTAATCCCTTTCTCGCGTACATACGTGAATATTACCCTTAAACCCGCGTACATCGAGATGTGTGCATAAATCCAAATACTTTTGGAGTTTTCCTTGATGTGAATCCGAGTCACTTGTCTCTTGACCTTCCATATGCCTCGAGATCGCTCAGATTTGACCTTCCATTACCCCATTGAAGCACTATATAAGGAACCCCTTGGATACATTGAAGAGAAGGAATTGAAGAGCAAGAAAACTATACTCCATTGTTGTCATAGATTGCTTGTACTTGAGTATGCATCCCTTTCTCCCTTGGAGCACTTTGTGTTCTTCCCAAGATTGCCTTTGCTTGTGAGATTGCTATCGAGAGATGGAGGATTGAGGTGGTGGAGGCCTAGGTGGAGGACTCAGTTTCTCCAGTTCGTAGACGTACCAACAGAGGTTGTCACTTATGTAATCTCTGATTTTATTAATAGAAATATATTTTTTTGTCCAATGATGTGCATTTAAATGAATATTGAATCCATGGATACGTTTAATTGCTTATGCATTATTGATTATATATGCTAGAGTAGGCCTAACACCATATTCTATAGCATGATTTCCTTGTTTACCGTTGTTGAGAGTAAATTGCTAAAGCAAGTGGAATTGGAAAAAGCTCAACGGGGATCTAATTCAACCATCTGAAATAAGGTATGATTCGAGATCCTTTAGTGTTAGATGTTTTATTTCTCCTGCATATTGGGAAGGGATTTATTTCTATGGTTTCTCTGTCTGTTGTGGTACACCCCAAGCCATAGGAAGTTTTCTCCGTAACAACCTCTATTCTCCCTAAGGAGGGAAAACCAATGAGTATAAATCAAGAACTTCCAGGTCTAAGTAGGGACATCAATACATAATATAAATACATCCAAGTCCACATATTTAAATGACCACTAGATCAGGACACTAAATGCCAATACATGTCACAAAAATGAGTATAAGATAAATGATAACCATAACACAATAAAATATAAGCCAAGTCATAAGCATGTAAATAATCCATCTGAAACAACATCTGAGAAAACACTGATTCAAATCTAGGCACTGCTAACTGCTCTGCACATGGCTAAATGGCTACATCAGTCCTCAGATCTGAGTGTCTTGAGACTTGATCTTGGCATGAGAGAGTACTATAGTCCATCAAATAAATAATGATCCTACATAACTGCTCATCTCAGCATCTCATATGTAGGGGAGCTGACTGAAAAAAGTACTGAATCTGAAAAATATAATATGGTATCCCGACTACTATATATGTGATAGCACTTTCAAGACTAATTTCACTAACAAGTTTGGTGAAAAGAAGGAACCTATGCATCAACTGGATTCTTTAACAAACATAAAGAAGAAGGAGAATGAGACTATGGATGAGTTTATCAAATATTCACAGAATTATCCAATGCCATTCCTGGCACTTATAAACCACCTGCACCATCTATCCTAGTTTATTACATTGAAGCACTTAGTGGCAAGATGCAGTATCATATCAGAGATAATGAACCCATTACTCTTCTTCAAGCACAGGAATTAGCAATCAAGATAGATAGAAACATGCAGTCTTCGGGAGAATCTAATCTTCCTAGTTATTCAAGGTCCTCAACCCCTTTAAAATCAACTGAGCAAATGGAGGAGGATTCTTATAAAAAGAAGATGATGGAAATGAAGGAAAGACTTGAGAGAATGGAAGAGAAACATCTAGCTCAAATGAGAGAGATGCAAAACAAAGTCATTAGTTTGAAAAGAGCACAGTCACAACCTGCCCCTAGAACTTTCCCTCCAAAAGTAAATTGGCAAAGAAAAGCACCCAACCATGAACAGAGGCCTCCTCATCAATTGGAAGATGCTAACATGGTTGAAACTTACACGCCATTTTGTAGAGCATGTGAAGACTTTTATGAGGAATCTACTTTCCATTCTGCATGCTATGTTCAAGAACATGGTTTTCCAGAAGGTTGTGGTCCAAGAGCGTCATCAAGCGAGCCTGAATATATAAACAATGTTGGGGATATGCGTAATATATTCATAGAAAGTTGGAGAGAGGCAAAACAACATAGTCAAAAAATTGATAATTTGACTAAGTGTTTCGGTGAAAAACCTTCAAAAGAACAGGCTAACAACATGCAAAAGTTCAAGGGTGTTACTACCAGAGGAAAGCAAATGAAGGACCTTCCACATAGAATACTCCTAAGGTAACAATTCCAAATGATGCTAATACGTCAACTAATTTAGGCTTTGATTTGGGTAATTGGTTGGTTAATGCTAAAATATTGGTGCCTGTTTTAGAATTATGTAAAATACCTGGACAGAAAGAAAAACTTTTGAAAATATTAGATTCCCCAACTTATTCGAGTCCTTCAACACCTTTAGAGCCTCACCCAAACCCTCCAAAACCTTCCACCTGTAAGAAGGTCACTTTCTCTAACACCGTGGAACGAACCTCAAACAATGTCTTTGTCAATCCTCCTATAGTTCTACATACCAAGGACCCAAGAAAAGAAGATCACACCCCTTTCTATGTATCATTAATGATAGGTGATCTTCTTCTACACAATTGTATGCTAGATTCAGGATCTAGTTCCACCGTTAAGATTGTACCAGAATGTATGTGCCATGGATTCTAGATCGGTTGAAGTTGAAGGAATGATTGAAAATCATTTGGTTAGGTTGGCTAAGTATCCAGGCATCCAGATTACCATGGACATCCCTTGTTTATCTTTTCCAGTAGTATGAAAATTTGATGGATAGAGTTCATGAGACTTGGGAAATCAACTAAGATAAAATGAAATCTTTCATTAGTCCAAAAATTATTGCGACTCATGATTCCAAGCAGTGATAGAAAAGGTACTCACCAATGATTGACTTCTTGTGCATTTCTTTTGAGAGTGTGTTTAAGTTCAATTTCATAGTGCGGCATGAGGACATGCTATGGAATGAGTTTGGGGAAGATAGAGGTTGCTGTAAACTCCATAGGATCTCAAATGTAATCAGATTTTCAGAAGGCATGAAATCTTTTGTGATAATTTATTCACTTTCTCAAACATATTGTTCCTTGTATAAAATGCAGAATTTCAATTGAGCATATCTCACAAACCATGCATTGGATTCACATGATTTTTGGACAGCAAGTACATTATATCAAGATGAACAACTCTGGTAAGTTTCAGCCCAATCCAATGTACGTGTTTTCGAGAAAATGGCCATCGTCACCTACAACCATTTTTCCTATATCTCGAGATCCATGCATCAGATGAATTTGAGCTTTAGGGAGCATAAGAATTATGGTAAGATGAACATAATCAGCAAGTTTCAGGAAAAAAACATTGCACGATTTTTGAGAAAACGACCAACATCACCTACAACCAATTTGTTTTTTTCTCGAAATCCATGATGTGGGCATCTCTGATTTTTGGTGTAGGTGCATTGGACTAGTAAAAACCTTCCCTCAAAATTTCAGCCAAACCCAGTTCGTCGTTTGGGAGAAAATGACTTCAGAAGTTTTCTGCTCAAAAGGATATGACTTCACTAAATTTAGTGCTCTTGGTTGTGACTCCACTAAATTTAGCACTCTTTTGCTGTGACTCAGCTGAATTTTCCACTAAATGGTTGTGAGTCCACTAAATGTTTCACTAAAAAAAGTTGTGAGTCCGCCAAATTTTATGCTAAATCCTCCACTAAGCAACTGTGAGCCCGCCAAATTTTATGTTAAATTCTCCGCTAAGCAATCGTGAGTCCACCAAATTTTATGCTAAATCCTCCGCTAAGCAGCTGTGAGTTCGCCAACTTCTATGCTAAATCCTCTGCTAAGCAGCTGTGACTCCGCCAGATTTTGCTTATACAACAGTTGTGACTCCTCCAATTTCTGCTAAACTTTGCATTTCTTCTAGCTGCAACTGTGTGAATGGTAAAATGAAAGCAAAAATTGAATGAGTCTTTCTAGTTTGGATGCTACACAGGTTTTGGGTTGCATGAGGACATGCAACCAGTTTAGTTTGGGGGAGATGTTGGGTCACGAATTTGTGCATATTTTCATCACTTATCGACATATATTTCATCCCTCTTCTTCATATTATTATCCATTTATCATTCCATTTTCCATCCATTTGCTATAACTTCCTGTAAAAGACCATGTTACTTCCATTGATGCTTTAGTGGTTAATCATGATTATTTTCCTTTATTTTTAATGAATTGAAGACTATTATGCATAATTTTACTGATGATGGTTTATGGAGTGATTTTTATACTAACAACAACAACACTCGTGGTTCAAGCCTCCAACTTATGATCAAACCGAGTTAACCAAAAACGCATGCCAGATAAGAACACCTTGATTCGTGTCTCTATTTGTGTAAAGATGGAAAAGAACCTCAAAAATAAGGTACATGGGTTTTGTGCATAACGGCCTCATTTACCTGACTCGTGAGTAAATTGCTAAACAAAGCTACAGTTTGAGATATACAGGTCGTTCTTCGAGAGGGTATTTTCCAGATTTGCAGTTATGGTCGATTTTCCAAATTAGCAAATTTGTTGAAACATATCAAGTTGGGGCTTTGGTTTCTCATTTCTTGAGAGAATTTTATGTATAAATATGTAATCAATCTCATGAGAAAGGGGAGGAGAGAGAAAGCAATGTTATGATGTAGGATTTGATCCAGACTCTATTGTAATACTTTCATTCTGATAATACATGTTGTCAGTTCCTTAATTCTAGGGTTGTAGACTTTCATTGTGGAGATCCAGCCTTGCTCAGTGGAGGAAGGGTCCTCTTCCCTGAGCAGATGCTAGTAGTGTTAATTGTAAGTGTTTTATTATGTAGATTTGCTTATTAATCAATTCATGCTTTCATTCATTAGATTTATCATAGTTGTTTCTTGTTAATTCATTTTGGTAGATCATTGGCCAACACAACACTTCTTTCAGATTTATGTAGTTATATCTTGCTTCATAAGAATTGATTTTGTTGAAGTGTGATTAGATTTACAATTTGTATTTATGAATAGGGTTGGGGTTTGTTTTCTTTTCAAGAAGGTGTGATCTAGTTTATAAAGAGCTTTGATTTCATACCAATAGATAACAGTGTCAGGTAGAAATTGTGCTTGCATAGATCTTGCATGATAGCTTTGAAATAAAAGACTTCCTCGGGTTGATAATATATGTATGGTAGTTTCGGTTGTTTATTTAATTAGATTATTAATCTGACCAACAGAGACAAGCTAAGGAAAACACTCCAATGTTGAGGATGTGGAGGAGAACATATGTTTAAGTACTGTCTGCATCGAAATGGGAATGAAAGTCAAGTCCACAACATTCAAGGAGATGAAACAGTGGGGAAACCACTCCAATGTTGGGAATGTGGAGGAAACCATTTGCGCAGGAACTGTCCACATCAGGATGGGAATGTGAGGCAAGTTCACAACATCCAAGGAGCTAAATTTGAAACTAGGACAATTGAACATGGAGGACTATGCAAACCAGTTCATGAAGCCGTTGACGTATGTCAGATACATCAAAAATGATAAAGTGAAAACCGAGCATCTTCTGAGTAGGCTACCTCAAGATTACAAAGGCTAGATTAAGTTTGATAAACCTAGAACTTTAGAAGAGGCTATCAGGAAGACTAAGTCTTGTTATGATCAGAACGTAGGTTCTAAGGGAAAATTGCATGTACAGTTTCATTGTGTGAATGAAAAAAGCCTATTTCGGCATAATCTCTGTGTAAATTCAATTCTATCTGAAATATGTGATTTCATGAATTGAATCCTCTGTTAATGATTGATAATCCTGTATGTGAATCAAGTTTTATGAGAGGGAGAGAAACATATATCTCATCAATCGAATGAGAGTTAAATTAATAATCGATTGAGGATTTCATGAATGAATTATGTTTAGAATAACCTTGTTGTAGGTTTCTAGATCAGTGATTGATCACTGCAAGGATCTATGGTAAGCAAGGCCTAAGTGCATGCCTATGTAGGCAGTTGAGATCATGATAGGAACAATTCCACGGTTGAAGATGGGATTCACAAGGTTGGAGTTACATCTGAGATAAACCAACAGTGCCAAGATTAAATCATAATCACGATGGAAGATCATGTGGCGGAGATTCAAAGGGTCGAGGATCTACGACCATAAGGAATTTCGCTAACTTAATAGCGAGAAGGATAAAGAAAGGTGAATCGGCCACAAAATGTGAAGGTGATCGGCATAAAAGAGATCGAGATCAATGGACAAGGTTGATCCCGAAGCAGATCAATGGCTATGAGTTATTTTGCTGGGTGAAATAGCACGGAGAAAGAAAGTCTTGACAGACATGATACTTGATGAAATCCTCCCTATGATATTTGAGGTCCACAGTCGATCTAGATATGACAGAACTCCAGCCATGTCGTTAGTGAACTAGCAAGTCAGTTAATTGTTGGAGATGGGAGCGAGATCTTTATGAAAATCCAGTTTAGTGAAGGCTTGAAGTCAGCTCATGGAAAGAGCATTGCCTAGGACATTGACCGAGTCATATAGATTAGCGATTCTACTAAATTTGGGACTGAACTAAAAATCAAGTATCAGTCTGGCTAAAGACTGTCAAAATAAGGGCCTGACATCAGGTGGTGCCATTTAGTCTCACGGACATCCCAGCTATGCTCATATGTTCCATGAATGGTGTTTTAGCAAGTATTTGTACAAGTTGTTCTTGTCATCCTTGATGACATTATTATTCATTCTAAGAATGAGGAAAAGCATGAGACACATCTATGAATGGTATTGAAAGTGTTCAGGGAGCATGAATGATGTGCACATTGAGGAATGTGACAGATGTGAGATCCAGTATGGGATTTGCAGGATACTATAGGAGTTCATTGAGGGGTACTCTGGAGTCGAAGTTGGGTATGTATATAGGTGAAGGGTTCACCCAAGGAGTGCCTGGGAAATTGATGCTTGAAGGTTGCAAATAGAATGACTTGGACAGGGCAGTCTAAGTGGTACTCAGTGAATTTGAGGCAAAAATCTGCCATGTGCAAAGGCCAGACATTATGAGGGGCCAGCAACTAAGGGGTGGAACCACGACTGCCTAGACTCCCAAATGAATGGTTTTCATGCCACTCAAGGAAACCTTCACTTTATGTTATCCTAGTCCAAGAAAACAATGGGGGAGACCCAGATCTGCTCCCGACAGGAGAGATCGGACCTAGACACCAGAAGAAGATCAGATGGGGCTTCAGGGTACTTAAGGTGCAAGGTAAATGGAAACCCTAGCTCTAGGGTTAAGGTACTAGCAACCGATGGAGATGACCACTGTCTTGGGAAACGTAACTGTGACAGGGTGAGCAAGGACAGAGTTGGGACTACCTAGTACCAAGGGGACAATCTCATTGAAAGATAGGCGACTTGAGTTATCAATAGGTGTTGGCAAAAGGAGTAAAAATGAGGTCAAGATGGGGCTAGCACTAGCTAGGAGATCAGTGCCTTGTGTGCATTGGGCAATGGAGTCCGCAGTAAACCAATTTTTCAGAGAACCCACCTGGGAGACACCTTGATCTACAAACCCAGAAAGTAGTTGGTCCGAAAAAGCTAAGGTACAGGAAACCTAGCTCAATGGATGGCTAGCGCTAGGGCTTAGGACGACAGATCTGTAGTTCCAGGGTTACCTGGAGGCTAATGGCTCAGCGTTGAAGGAGAGAAGAGGTCAAGGTGACCTGATCTACAAGCCCAAATCAGAAAATCAGTAGAAAAATCAGATTTGGAAAAGTCAGAATCTGATGAGGGGGGCTAGGAGGCTGAAAACTAATTTTTCAGATCTAGGGAAAACCGGAGAGAACTAGCTCAGCATTGGGGGTGTTCTAGAATGATCGGGACCTGATCTATCTATCTATCTTGTCAGATTTCAGAAAAACTCACTTCCGAAAAAGTCTAATTTTCAGTGAGGGCACTAGGGCAGTTTTAGTCAATTTTTCAGATCTAGGTCAAATGGTCAAGCAATTGGATAGAGTTGTGGTTGATTTAGGCTGTGTGGGACCTGATCTATCTATCCACGAAGTCAAAATTCCAAAAAACTCAAAACCCTAGCAGGTCAATTTTTCAGTTGGGGGTTATGCAGTTTCTTGCTTAAAAATTAGATCTAGGTCAAACTGTGAGGAATTTGACAAGTGTTTCAATTGATTTGATGAAGGGGAGGCCCGATATATGAAACCCAGAAATGGTTTGGCAAAATATCGCACTATTCCCAAGTTTATTATTTTTTAGGGTTTTTAGTGCTTTAGGAGTTTTCAGAAAAAAGTTGAAGAAAAGCAAGGTACAATGGAATAAGATCTGAAAAAGAAAAGACTTACCTGTTGGATCTTACCTGGAAATGCTTATAGAAGTCTATAACAGTGACAATCTTTGCTATCCCGATCAATTCTGAAAGATCCCCATGGTTTCTATGGCATATGCAAGCTCCAAGCCACCAATGCACCCCCTACCCTGCATGAACAAACGTCAACCATATTAGATTTACTAATACAAGATGAAGAAATTGAATGCTACAAGACAGTAAAATGAAGTAATCATAGATCACAATGAAACTAATGAAAACCCCCTAATCCAAGACGAAGAGAACCGAGCGAGTTGAGGTCCCCCTACAAAAACGCTCTAACCAAAATGCCATCCTATAGACAAAACAATGATAGCCACGAAAAATACAGATCTCACGAGAATTTCCACAATGCTAGGAAGTTGAAGACTAACTAATCACCATTTGAGTACATCAGATGCAAAGCAGATCCAGAAAAATTTCCACAAAAAGTCTTTCTATTATTCAGATCCCAGAGCCAAAGACCCCTTACAAATGAGAAGCTCTCTCCTTTAAATAGAAATGAGAGAACCTCAATCATAATCAAATCATAACCACTTCCAAAATGAGTGACTAAGATTAAAAGATGAAATGTTCTAATCAATGGTTGAGATGAGCTCAACATACAACACATGGATCAATATAACCATAATTTACCAAAGTGGACTAAACCACCCAAATAGAGATAACCAACTCAACAAGAAATAAATGAAAGCACATGGTGGGTCCAAGGAGTGTTTGACTAACTCCCTTTCGGTGTCCCCATGGCACAATAAATAATATAACAATTTAATTCTTTGACTTTTGTGCCTCGAGGAAATCGTGAGCCTCCAAAAAGAGCTCCAGAAAATAATAAAAAATGCCCAAAAATAGGTGTGGGCCCAATCAGGAGCTGCAACTGCTAGAGAAGGTGTGGAGGACATCACTCTCATCATCATGACTCATCCCATGTCATTTCCTTGCCTCAGTAGCCAAAATCGATTTCTTCAATAGCCATTTAAGCATTTTTTAATCTGCCTTGGGAAACGTGAACCTACCAAAATAGCCTCCTAGGGTGCCTGCGTTGTCAGACTGAGCCCACCAAGCTCTCTGGGATGGGGGTACTATGGTACAAATAAGTGGCTGTACCCCCCTATTCCCATACAACGCCCTAGGAGATCCAACTGAAACATCTCTCTGCTCAAAAGTATCAATCTGTGAAGAAAAACTGCATCAGAAAGACAGAATGAGCC
This sequence comes from Pseudotsuga menziesii, assembly GCA_001517045.1. Classification (NCBI taxonomy): domain Eukaryota; kingdom Viridiplantae; phylum Streptophyta; class Pinopsida; order Pinales; family Pinaceae; genus Pseudotsuga; species Pseudotsuga menziesii. The sequence goes on along the minus strand of LPNX010525052.1, from coordinate 71,048 downwards.
TGATCAAATCTGCAAATGCCGGAAACTAGAAATAAGCTGTCTCATTAGACTCAGAGAGTCCAAATCCATCTAAGGTGTATACTCATACCCCTCATAGGTCTCTATGTGATCATCAATCATCTCCAATAAACAATAGAACCATCTGTGAATAATCAGACACCAAAATAACTCAGACTATATTCATCCGGTTAAAAGGTTAGGACATGCTCTACAACTCATTCAAGTAACAATCACAACAAGTAGCATTCATTTCACTAGCAGTAACTCAACCAATACATATATAAAGCTTTATTTATTATTACTGAGACTTAGACTTTCAAGACTATACTCACTTCATAGTTGTAGCCAATTTGCTAGTGAAGGGTGAAGGGTGAAAGATGACAAGGCTAAGGCTAAGAATGACTTCCTACTCAACATCATGACACTTTGGATAAGGAAAAGGGAAACTCACTATAATCAATGTCGGAAAAACAACAACACAAGGAATGGCAATGCCTCACAAATGGGTGAGTTGTTTAGAGAGTGCTTATTCAACTTAGGCATCATGTCTACATCAAGCTTGACCCAAGTTCATTAGGATCATCATTTTATTCCATGGCATTTTTGGCCTATATGACCCTTTTGGGACTTCACCAGTGCTTAAAAGCACAGCTAATCGCAGCTTTCATCTGGGACATATTTATTTTAATCAGGTCAGCAATTTTTGGATATAGCACATTTTAAACCATTGCTTTTTTAGACCTTTTCTTATACTCTTCAAGGAGTATTTTAGCATTTTATTGCTTTTTTCCTTTTTACATATGTTAAGAAACACAGTTTTACAATTTTCATTTTCCATGAGCGCATATTCAATATTTCAATACAAGTAGTACATGAGCTTTCAGTTTTAGCCAACAACATCTCAAGTGACTAGGGGGAGTTTTGCACAATGCCAAACATTGGGACAACCGACCAGAATGATTTAGGCATACAATCCAACTCACCAAAGGCATATTCTGTCACCAACACAGAGCCGAGACACAATATAAACGGGGAGGCTTGTCCAACAAAAGTTCTAGCGGGGAAAAAAGAGGTCCTCCATGCCATAAGTCAAGAAGTCAGTCGGGTTGAAAACTAAAATGGAAGGAAATGGATGGAAGAAGACAGTGGATGATGGAACCAACACTAGCAAGCCAAAACAATGGTGGGAATGACTACCTCTATTCTCCCTAAGGAGGGTAAAACCAATGAGTATAGATCAATAACTTCCAAGTCTAAGAAAGGACATCAATACATGGTACAAGATACAACCAAGTCCATATAAATATGACCGCCAGATCATGATACCATAATTTAATACATGTCACAAGAATCAGTCTAAGAGCAATAATAAGCATAACACAATATAAAATGCTGAGTCATAACCATGCAATATAATCCATCTGAGACACCATCTGTCCAATGAGAAAGAATTGACATAAAACTAGGCATCAATGACTGCTCTGAAAATGACATAAATGGCTACATCGGTCCTCAAATCTAAGTGTCCTGAGACTCAGTCCTGACATGGGAGAGTACAATAGTCCACTAATATAATCATGATCCATAAAAAATGCTCATCTCAGCATCTCATATGTAAGAGATCTGGCTGAAAAATGTACTGTGTCTGAAAAATAGAATATGGTAGCCTGGCTACTATATATGTGATAACATATGGCTCTAGCTGGGACAAGTGCTCTGCTGAAAAGAGCGCTTGAGAACCTCAGAATCTCTAGTCCTCATACTCTGCTTCTTGCATCCTTGATCAGTCCATCCAGCTGTGCAACCGCTACCAAAAATGTCCCTGACTACCTGCAGCATGTCCAGAGCTATACCAAACTCACAGACCGGTCGTCAGAACAATATGTGGATAATATATAAAATACTAAAAGTAAAGATGCATGAAACTGAAAAGTAGAAAATAAATCTAATCTATAACCATAACTTTCAATAAAAGTTTGATTTTTTATCTTGCAGGATAACAAAATTACACTAAGAGCTTCAAAGATGAGCTTTAGGCAAAGATGCAAGGTTCTACACTATTGCAGGGAAAGGCTTATTCATGTCCTACCTACCCTATTCTAACCAATTTAGACAAGTGTTAGGTAAAATCATAAATCCAATGCAACCATTTGCTGAACAAATCTATCGAGCTTTCTTTACAATTAATGATCCAACAAGTCAAAGATAGGTTGTGAATGAAAATTGAAGCTATTGTAACTTGTTGTTTGAAAATCAAAGAAAAATATGAATAAAGAGAAATGAAATCATGCCAGGGATGAGATTGATTGTTGTAGACATCTTCCATCCATAGATCGATAGGGTCATAAAATTTATGCAAGTTTAAATTTGATGAAAGAAAAGAATATGATACATAATTCATCCCTGCTAGGCCATCATTTTTTCCCTCATCTTTTTGGTCAGCATACTCAATCATTCTCACATTATGATTAATGATGAAACAAAATAGGGACAAATTAGAAATCTTTAAACCAGAAATTGAGATTAGCCCTATTTGTTGTTTATAAAATGAGAAAATATGGAATCGGTCTTTATAGAGCTTTTCATTCACCCAATCAAAGAAATTAGAAAAATTGAAAACATTATGCACCAAGGATGAAAGGAGATAAAATGCTTTACCATTGACCAGTTGACACTTTCTAGAATCTGCACTGCATGATACCATAGAGAAGGACATCAAGAGCTGGGATAGAAGGGTGGATGGACAAATTAAGACTCGATTTGCATCACCTAAAGATGTTAACACCAATCTTGCATGTGATATGGGACATTTGCTAGAAAGATTGGCAAGATTGAAACTAACATCCCAAGAACTAGACTCACCATGATTAATCTCCTCAACCAAATCACCTTGATCAAAAGTATGACGGGGAATAGTAACAACATTCCAAGAATCATTCCTTGGAGGCTCTTGATGATTATTGGGACACAGATTCCAGTTCGAAAGATGTGACAAAGAAGGTTCTAGGTCAATCTCGCTTACTAGGATATCATCATCATGTGGTTGCTCTTCTTGAGATTGTTCATTACATTAAACAGAGGATAAATGATCATCATGATTCATTTGATAAGGAAAAAACATTACTATGTTCATTTCTATCCTCACAAACATGGTCTTCAACCACAATATGACCACATGATTGCTCTTCAACGGAAGTTTTATTAATTTCCACGTTTTCTTCTTTTACAGTGACATGATCAAGGTCTAAATCCAGATTCGGATAGGTTGGATACTAACTCAAATTATCATCTATTAGGCAATGACTATGGAGTTCCTCTTCTAAAGGCTCTTTAATGGACTCACAAGTGGAAGGCTCCACTATGGATGCTTCTTGATGGTGATCAGGTTCCCTTCCACGGATCAAATCCAGGATTTGCTCTGTGACTACTTCAGGTAATAATAACAAAGTATATTGTATGATTTGATTGATATCCTTCTCAATTTCAGCATGGGGTTTTGAAACATTATCCTCAAAGTACTCTGTAACATTGTTATGGATTGCAGGCACACTCATAATTTGGAACATATCAGGAGAGGAATGGTCCAATTGAGAAAGCACTTCGCCAATATACTGATTATAATCATTGCTAGATTCACACTATAAAGAATCATCAGTGTTCCTACTCCAACTATCAATTAACAAATCTGCGAACATGTCATACCCAGTGACGGATCCTGGTGCTAAATGATCAAACCATAGTTGAACATCCCCTTGCAAGGATTCTCCTAAGGCTCGCATATAAGATTTCTTCATTGTCTGCACCTCTAGATTCCATGTAATCCCAAAGAATGTCCAAATGATTTTCAATAGATATATCATTATTTCCACTAAACTAGGGCAACCTCCTAGTGTAATCATTTGGCATAGGATGAGGTGTTTCCGGTATTTCAGAAAAGTCAAAAGGAGACCGTTTGCCTTGTTTTTCAACAGCTCTGGTTACTTGGCTATAAGGCTTTGACTAGGATTGACTTCTAGGTTCATGTCGACTTACAGGTCCACTTGGGATGGTCGGGAAATCTTTATTGCATGGGTGAGGAAGTTGGTGGGTATCAAAAATATTGTGATAACTAGATTCATACCCATAGTTGTACTCGAGATCATCATCATACCCATAGTCTGACCTCCATCTATTCCTTTCGTTTATTTGCCTGTTAGTTTCAATCATGCTCTTGGTTACTTCCTTCAAGTGCTTCAAAAATACATCCAAATTCATTATGATTTATGGTATGCTCTAAGAACTTAAGATTAATATGTTGGGCACGATCCTTAGTGGAGTCGCGAAGTGGATTTTCCAGGTGAACCACACAAGTAATTCACCAATAAAAGATATGTCTTAGGGAAAGGTGAGGTATTTTGAACCAAGATAGGCCTCTACCTCCTCGGAAACGGGGCCAAAATGTTATCACCCGCCTTTTAGTTTCTTGTGTGAGATGGATCCAGGATGGATGGTAGAGGGGCAAGCAACTAAGGGGTGGAACCACGACTGCCTAGACTCCCAAATGGATGGTTGTCACGCCAATCAAGGAAGCCTTCAATTTATGTTATCCTAGTCCAAAACAACAATTGGGGAGACCCAGATCTGCTCCCGACAGGGGAGATCAGACCTAGACACCAAAAGAAGATCAGATGGGGCTTCAGGGTACTTAAAGTGCAAGGTAAATGGAAGCCCTAGCTCTACAGTTAAGGTACTGGCAACTGATGGAGATGACCACTATCTTGGGAAATGTAACTATGATAGGGTGAGCAAGGACAGAGTTGGGACTGCCTAGTACCAAGGGGACAATCTCAGTGAAAGATAGGTGACTTGAATTATCAGTAGGTGTTGGAAAAAGGAGTAAAAATGAGGTCAAGATGGGGCTAGCGCTAGCTAGGAGATCAGTGCCTTGTGTGCATTGGGCAATGGAGTCAGCAGTAAACCAATTTTTCGGAGAACCCACCTGGGAGACACCTTGATCTACGAACCCAGAAAGTAGTTGGTCCGAAAAAGCTAAGGTACAGGAAACCCAGCTCAATGGATGGCTAGCGCTAGGGCTTAGGAGGACAAATCTGTAGTTCTAGGGTTACCTGGAGGCTAATGGCTCTGCGTTGAAGGAGAGAAGAGGTTAGGGTGACCTAATCTACAAGCCCAAATCAGAAAATCAGCAGAAAAATCAGCTCTGGAAAAGTCAGAATCTGATGAGGGGGACTAGGAGGCTGAAAACCAATTTTTCAGATCTAGGTCAAACCAAAGAACTAGCTTAGCGTTGGGGGTGTTCTAGAATGCTCGGGATCCGATCTATCTGTCTATCTTGTCAGATTTCAGAAAAACTCACTTCCGAAAAAGTCTAACTTTCACGGAGGGCGCTAAGGCAGTTTCAGTCAATTTTTTAGATCTAGGTCAAATGGTCAAGCAATTGGACAGTGATGGGGTTGATTTAGGCTTTGTGGGAGCTGATCTATCTGTCTGTGAAGTCAAAATTTAGAAAAACTCAAAACCCTAGCAGGTCAATTTCTCAGTGGAGGTAATGCAGTTTTTTGCTTAAAAATCAGATCTAGGTCAAACTGTGAGGAATTTGACCAGCGTTTCAGTTGATTTGATGAAGGGGAGGCCTGATTTATAAAACACAGAAATGGTTTGTCAAAAGATCGTACTATTCCCAAGTTTATTATTTTTTAGGGTTTTTAGTGCTTTAGGAGTTTTCAAAAAAAGCTGAAGAAAAGCAAGGTACAATGGAATAAGATCTGAAAAAGAAAAGACTTACCTACTGGATCTTACCTAGAAATGATTGTAAAAGTCTGTAACAGTGACGATCTTTCCTATCCCGATCAATTCTGGAAGATCCCCATGGTTTCTATGGCATATGCAAGCTCCAAGCCACCAAGGCGCCCCCTACCCTGCATGAGCAAACGTCAACCATATCAGATTTGCTAATATAAGATAAAGAAACTGAATGCTACAAGACAGTAAAATGAACTAAAAGGGAAACACACTATAAGGAAAAGGGAAACTCACTATAACCAATGTCGGACAAACAAAAACACAAGGAATGGCAGTGCCTCACAAATGGGTGAGTTGTTTAGAGAGTGCTTATTAGACTTGGGCATCATGTCTACATCAAGCTTGATCCAAATTCATTAGGATCATCATTTTATTCCATGGCCTTTTTGGCCTATATGAACCTTTTGGGACTTCACCAGTGCTTAAAAGCATAGCTAGTCGCAGCTTTCATCCGGGACATATTTATTTTAATAAGGTCAGCAATTTTTGGATATAGCACATTTTAAACCATTTCTTTTTTGGACCTTTTCTTATACTCTTCAAGGAGTATTTTAGCATTTCATTGCTCTTGCCCTTTTTACATATGTTAAGAAACATAGTTTTACAATTTTCATTTTCCATGGGCGCATATTCAATATTTCAATACAAATAGTATATGAGCTTTCAGTTTTAGCCAACAACATCTCAAGTGACTAGGGGGAGTTCTACACAATGCCAAACATTGGGACAACCGACCAGAATGATTTAGGCATACAATCCAACTCACCAAAGGCAAGTTTTGTCACCAACTTAGATCCGAGACACAATATAAACAGGGAGGCTTGTCCAACAAAAGTTCTAGCAGGGAAAAAAGGTCCTCCATGCCATAAGTCAAGAAGTCAGTCGGGTTGAAAACTAAAATGAAAGGAAATGGATGGGTGAATATAGTGGATGATGGAACCAACACTATCAAGCCAAAACAATGGTGGGAATGACTACCTCTATTCTCCCTAAGGAGGGTAAAACCAATGAGTATAGATCAATAACTTCCAAGTCCAAGAAAGGACATCAATACATAGTACAAGATACAACCAAGTCCATATAAATGTGTGTTGTTCAGGAATAAACACCTTTATAACCGAGGGTCTGGGGTTACCAACGTACTCTTAAAACTTGCAGACAATCAGCTTTTTAAGTACAGAAAGAAAATAGGAAGATATAATGGACTTACCCAATTAACGACGGTTGATCCAAGCTTTGTCTTCTCCCGCTCTGCTCCTCTCCAAAGCTTTCAGAGATGCACCTCCTTCACCTGCAAAGAGCAAATCCTCCAAATACAATCTTATACATGTATATATAACAAGTTAGTTAAACAATATATAAAGTGCTTAATCATAAATATTCATCAAACCATGATACATGAAAGATATTCAACATGCATTTGGAATAAGGATTCTCGTTATTAACAATAGTGAATGAGATAAGTGTACAACCCAACGCCTGAAACAAGGACTCCTCTGCAACCAAAGGTTTTTGAGTTCTACTGCTCCAAAGACTTCTGAAGATATACCACCAGCATAACTTTGCTCTCCAAGTATGATTGATTAATGCCCCCCCCAAGGCCTCTATTTATACTTAGAAAAATAGATCAGTTTCAAAGGTTGAGGAGGTTGAGACAGTTAAGATAGTTAATGTTTAAGGCTTAACAAATCTCCATTAATCGTGTTTATTATTTTTAATGTCAAATGGAGGCGTACGCGAGTATTGATATTGGCAACCCGCGTATGACACGCAAGTTTCTATAAGGGAAACCCGCGTACAGATCTGTACGCGGGCCGCAATGGCAATACCCGTGTACAGTATGCGATATGCTGTGAAGATAGTCGTGTATGTATGCGAGTTGCTGTGGAAAGAGTCGCGTACAGCAATCAACATGTAAAAAGGTAAAAATGGCAAGCTAGGTGGATAGTGAATGCATCTCATGTCATGCCCATCTATAGTGTTTTAGGAAACCTTCAATCCATAAATGTCCTTTTGTGCGCCGACATATGAAGTGTCGGCACTCGGACGAAGAAGTGCCATTTGGGTTGATAACAGATGCCCCCTAATGTGTGAGGTCAGAGGGGAAGCGATGGCCGAAATACATTATAATCTTTATCTTTGGAGAACTCAGAAATCCAGTGGAGTAGAGGTAGTACCTGAAACAAATACATAATAATGTCATATACAAAATCATATTAGAGGATGCTATGTTCAATATACTGGAACACTAGCTACTTTACAAATGTTTGATTACATCATATAGTACGGGTACAAGACCACGTATATTACAAAGGTGGATCGAAGCCACAATATACAATCATGATGATTCTTCAAAGATCTGGAAGCTGTGTACATAGGTAGAACATAATCTTGCGCAACTTAGTCCATAGATGGGGAACTAAGGTCTTCATAAACAATACCAAAGAACCAGTACAATCCAAGCCATGTGAATAGATGTAAGTTGAAGTCGAACATGGAGAGGATTCAACAATTTGTCAATCAATAGGTGGTAATTGACAACTGAAGCAAAGAAATTCACTAATGATGAAAGTGAATGCAGAGTTACAAACGTCAAGACTCTAGGTCTTCATCATCAGGAGTTGCTAAATTGGAACCATACTGTGATAAGGAAGGCAATAGATCCTCCAACGGATCATAAGAGTGACTAGGAACTGGGTAAAGGAAGGGAGACACAAGTGATAACAAATACAACAATGATGGGATCAAGATATAGATCAGACATTGAGTTAAGTTCTTGAACAGTGAGCAGGACACAGAGATGACCCAAGGCAGCTTTGAAGTTTATAGATAGAACAACTAGACTTATCTGTCATGTAGGAGACATGATCAGATTCCCCAGGTAGAACAGACAAGAGAAGGAGTACTAAACTCAAAGTAATAGCTGAACTGAAAGTGAACACTAAGACATGGGTATCAGAAAAGACAGAGATTGCTATGTTCAAGGATGACATGCTGCCACTAACTGAAAACAAGAGAAAACTTCTTCCTTACCTTCCCTGTTGAATTTTAACGAGTCCAAGAAAGTCAACTTGGATCTCTCTTCATTTTTTAATAAGCTTGAAGAGAAGAGGGAATATTGCTTGATAGTGTCACTGATTTGTGGATTTAATGAGCCCAAACTAGTACATGCTCAGTCGGTGTTTTCACATTTAGAGAGTCTGAAAACTCCAAAGAAGACTCCAGGGGGGTCCTTTTTCATCCAATTTAGTCTCCTGAGGCCAAAAAAGTATAAAACATACCACAGAAGAACTCTCTTAACTTTCGTAGAAGAAAAGGTGAACATTTTTCGTACTTAGTCAAGGAGGTCCAAAAAAGGTTAAATTGCCACCTACCCAACGCTCCTTCAAGAACAACATAAATAGCTTGAGTTTTACGAGTGTGAAGGAAAGCAAGATCACTCGGAAAGATCCATTTGAGTACGAGAAATGGGGCTTACAACAATAAATTCGATGCTTTGTTCTTTAGTGTTTAACGAGCATGACAAAGACATAAAGTACACTCTGAACCTTTTTCATGTTTAGGTCCAGAGCACGAAAAAGAGAAAACTAAGCTCATACCGGGAGTTCCTTTTCCGTTAATTTAGTCTCTCATGTCCGGAAAAGTGATAAACCTATGCCTGAGAATACTCTTCTCAATTCCGTAAAAAAGAGAGTGATCCTTTCTCGTGCTATTCCGCATGGTCTGAGAAAGAGATAACCTACCACCAATGCGGATGCCCGTTCATGTATTCTTAACGAGCTTGAACGGACAAGTTAACTTGGCAGTCAAGTCTGTTTTTAAGGAGTCAGACCTGGGCCTAAAGAAACTCCATAAGGGTAGGGAGTCCTATAAAGGGATAGCTTGTAAAAAGAGACCATAAGGAGTCCCCATTTGGCGTGAAAATTAGCTAAAAGGATTCCCCTATACCTAACATAGCTGCAGCATGAGTATCAAAAGACAACATAGTTTCTAAATGGGGATACTCATGAGAGGAAGGCCCTATCCACGGAAGAACGATGGTAAAGACAAGGAGCTAATGGTTAAGAATACCATAGTCCGTGGTTAAAATGTTGATTACTAAGTCTCAGATGGAATTAGTATAGATGCAAAATGCATGTGAAATGACATGAAACCATCTTATATGAGCAAAAAACATTTTAGAATGATGAAAAACCTGTTACAAGGCAAAAAGAAATGGGATTAGTTTAATAAAATATGAACTATAGGCAAAAAACCCACTTAGGAGATATAATTTCTATAAATAGTTCAAAAAACTAAATAAAACTCACCATTTTGAATTTTAGCCATAAGAAGCAAGTTTTTACCTCTACCTTCATTCGATCGGTGCGGACAATCCGGTGGACGAAATCCAATTCCGCAAGTGTCAGGTAAGACTAGACCCCAAGCTCTTCATTTTGATCCTACCAAATTTCAATTTTGAGTCCCAATTTTATATTTTTGAACGCCCTAAAGCAAGGAACGCTGTGTATGCGGGTTTGCTATATTGACACTCGCGTACACATATTCTGTATGCAGGTCGTCTGAAAGACAGTCGCGTACAATACGCGACATGTCTAACCAGACAGTCGCGTATGCTGCATGGAGGGTAAAAAAGATATATAGAGTCAAAATTTTGAATTTTTATATGAAACTAATGCTTCACAATGGTTGATTTGCTAGGTGTGAAGATGGTGCTTGAGTGGAGGGAGCGTGAGCACGAAGATTTGGATCAAGAAGCACTCCATGATGCCCCCATTGTGAATGTTTTACGTTCAAGTGGGTTGTTGAAATTCTTTTGCACATCACCTATGCGAGCCAATGTCCGCCTGCTAGAGTTCATGATAAACTACTGGGATCATGATTTGGGCATGTTCGACCTTCAGGGTGAGTCCTTGGAGATTACTTCTGAGGATATCTACTTCATTGCCGGTCTGTCATGACGAGGGGTTCCAGTTAACTTGGAGAGCATCGGCAGAGGCGATGATCCTCTAAGTGTCCAAAACTACATTGTTGTATTCTGCGCACCGGGGACCCAAAAGAGAGGGATTTGCATCCCTATTACACATATGCGTGATCATATTCTCTTCATCTCGCCACACGGAACCAAATGAGATTGGCAGTGGACTGCATGCATGGGGCTTTGTATGATTGGTGTTCATGGGTAATCCCGATTTTGAAAAAACAACTCTCGGACTGCAAGAGAGGAAGAAGGAAGAACTTCGGATATTCTAGTATCTTGGTGGCCTTCTTCTTCTTCGAGAGTGCCGGGTTTGAGCCCTGCAATACCTCTACCAGTTATATCTCCTCGTCAGCCTAGGTTGAGCAGGTGGGGAGATATCTTCCTCCGCCAGGGAGGAGGTGGCTCAGTGCAGAGTGTGTACGATGATGACTTCTACTTTTGGTGGGAGTGATAGTTACCAGCACTTGAGCAGTTTCCATATGCTGGGATGGATTTTAGAAGTGATCCAGACCTTGTCCTCCCTCTAGGAGGAGCATGGGGAGAGCTACGTAATTTTTAATTTTTAAGTTTTTAAATTTTTTATGAATTTTAAAATATAGGGATACATATGTATAAGAGATCTAATCCTATAAACATGTCAAAATGCAGATATTGGGCCGGTCCGCCCTGAAGGGCATCCACGTATGTTTGTTCGTCCTATCTTGGGTGAAGACCAGGGGCTTATCAGGGTTCTAGAGGGGAAGCTGGCCAGGCTTACCCAAAGAGTACCCACTTTGAGGATTGAGCACATCCCAGCCATCATGCACGAGTATGTGGTTGGAGTACCACCCGTCTGGATACGCCTTTTGAGGCAGGTAGCCAGAGCAATTTTAGTGTACATAGACGCTATTGAGGCTGCCGAAGTCGAGGAGGATGAGGAAGCCAAAGTACAGGGAGACTTTGGGGACCAGGGTGGTCTTGCTTATATCTAGGGCATTTTGATGGACTATGATCCATTTTTTGTATATTTTTTTATATTATACAGTTATGACTGGATCTGAGGACCAGAGACTCGACCTATCTATAGACAAATATTCACACACACACACACACACACATATATTGTCAGTTTATTTACAAGTGTTTTTTATGTGTATGCTGTATATTTTTATGAAATATGTGTTAAATGCCAATCCAAAATGTAATTAGCATATGCATCAGTCAATGAATTCTGATTCCTTGGAATGTGATTGAATGTAATAAATTCAAAATTTCTTTCCAATAACCTAACTTGCATGAATTGACGTAATAGAATAGGGTTTCGCACCTGATAAGCTCGATTGAGCTGGGAAACCACCAGTTGAGAGTCCATTCAAACTTCCAGCTGAGTGATACCACGTGACAAAGCATCCCATAGAAGCTCAGTTACAGCCCTATACTCAACAAAATTATTATAAGCAAGACCTAAGCAAGCGCCTCCTGAGGCAACTAACTATCCTGAGAGAGAATAAATGACCCATGCCGCTGAAGAAAGATTACAAGTGTGGTCACTGGCGCCATCAGTGAAACCTACATACCTCTCGGAAGACATCTGCAACAACCAGCAGATGGTATAAAAAACATAAACCGACGAACTAGTGTACATAACAATACATACAATAAAATACAAGGAAACGTGCTAGGCCTAAGCATATTACTTCTTCAGGTAGAGCCCATTTCTAGGCTCAGGCAGTTTATTCCCATCAAAATCTATTAACTCATATGCACCCTTTTTTAAGACTTTGGACACAACATAAGGCCCTAACCACATGGCCTTGAATTTTCCTACCCCTAGGGGTTCTTTGTCTTGGTCCCAATGCAAAACAAGTTCCCCCTCAGAGAAAATCTGAGGTTTGACCGACTTATCATATTGGCTTTTGACCCTATTCTTGTGAGCTTGATTAGCTGTCAGCGCATCTCTACGCTGCTCATCAAGGTGTTCTAGATGTTCTTCAAGCTCTGTCATATTGAGTAACACATGAATAGCTATTTTCAAGGATGGGATTTCACATTCAACTGGGGTAACGGCTTCCACTCCATGAACGAATTGGAAGGGGGAGAAACCCGTAGCAATTTTTACATTAGTTCGGTACGCCCAAAGGGCAGGGTATAGCATGATATGCCAATTAGAACGAGCTGCATCAATTGTAAGTTTGAGGATAGTCTTCAAAGTCTTGTTAACAGCCTCAACCTGACCATTTTCCTGAGGATAATACGAAGATGAATGTTCTTGTCTAAATCCAATCATAGTGGTCAGTTTCGTCATCATGCTATTTTGAAAATGACTACCATGGTCAATGACAATCACCTTGGGTATACCAAATTGTGCTATAATCTGATTGAATACAAAGAAAGCTGCTATTTCCCTGTCGGCTATAAAGGTGGGCATTGCCTCTGCCCATTTCGTAAAATAGTCCACAGCGACAATGATATATTTGTGCCCCCCAGCCGAGGCTGGGTTACACGTCATGTAATCAATCCCCCACTTCACGAAGGTGCCCACCGAGACAACGGGAAACAACGGAGCGGGATGTGACTGCATTTTTCTGGTGTAAAGCCGACAAGGATGACAGTGCTTCATTGCTTCCACACAATCTTTGAAGATTGTGGGCCAGAAATAACCAGCACATAGTATCTTCTGGGCCGTTGCTATCCCAGATAAATGACCCCCACACACTCCACTATGGGAATCATTCAAGACAATCTCCGCTTCCTCATGGGTAAGACATCGACGCAAAATGGAATCTACCCCTCTTCGATATTAAGTATCTCCTATGGTGAGGTAGTTCTTAGCATGAAGGCGTAATTTACGTCGTTCCTCCCGTCAAGAAGCTGCAGGATACTTCAAAGTCTGCAGATATATAAGTATATCTCCGTACCAAGGACCAGAGGTGGTTATCAAGAAGATATGCTCATCTAGGAATGAGTCATCTTCAACGACTACATCTTCGTCCATTGGAAATTCTGCTATAAGCTCAGCAAAAACTAAGGACTTTTTAGACTTAGCGGACTGGAAATCCAAGTCAAACTCTTGGAGAATGACTATCCATTTGTTGAATTTTCCTGCAACAATCCGTCGGGACAAAACATACTGAAAAGGATTCACATCCGCCACTACTATTGTAGTCCTCAGTAAAATGTAGTGACGTAACCTATGAACAGCATAGATAGCTGCTAAGGCCAATTTCTAGACATGGGAGTACCTGAGTTCAGGCCCGGCTAAAGCATGACTAAGATAGTAAACGACATGCCCCTAGAGCTTATCGTTTTCTTGGACCAGGACTACCCCAATGGTCGACTCGAAAACTGCCAGATACAATCTAAAATCGTTAGAGTAATCTGGCGGACGCAGTAAAGGTGCCGACAACAAAGATTTTTTCAATGCCTCGAAAGTGAGTTGTGCAGTTTCATCCCATACAAATGGGGTGTCCTGTTTTAACAGGTGCATCAAACCCTTGGTAATCTTGGCATAGCTAACGATGAAATGTCGAAGAAAATTAGACTTTCTCGGCAAGCTTTGAAGTTGCCTGATAGAACGAGGAGGAGGCAGATTTACAATGGCCTCTACTTTTAATGGATCCACCTGGATGCCTCTATTAGAGACAATGAATCTGAGCAGTCTTCTTGACTCGACACAGAACACACACTTGTGGGGATTCAAGTGAATCTTATAGTATCTGCATCGTTCAAATATCAACCGTAAGTGATTTGGATGGTCAATCCTCTTGCGAGAATGTGCAGGCAGATTATCGAGATAAGGTTCAACAATGGATTTTATATCATGGAAGGAAAAGTTCATTGCCCATTGAAAGGTTGCCCCAGCAGTTTTCAATCCGAAGGGCATTTTTCTGTACGCGAAGGTACCCCTAGGACAAATGAAAACAGTTTTATGTTGGTCTTCCAATTTTATTTGAATTTGATTGTATCTGGAGCAACCATCAATAAACGAGAACACTTCACTTCCCGCGCAAGCATCTATAATCTGGTCTATAAATGGCATGGGATAGTTGTCCTTAGGAAAGGCTTTATTCAAATCTCTGAAGTCCGTACAGACGCGTATGGTCCCTTGCTTCTTATCAACAGGAAATGGATTGGATACCCATTCTGTCAGAGCTATGGGATAAATGAAACCAGCTTTCAATAGCTTTTCAACTTCATCCTTCACAGCCGTCACTTTACGCGGGTTAACAGGTCTTAACTTTTGCCGAACAGGCTTAGCATCGGGGTATGTTCGGATCTCATGTTCAACTATCGATGGATCAATTCTTGGCATCTCCTCATATGACTAGGCAAAGATGTTGCGAAATTCCTTGAACAAGGCTGTATAGATTGCAATCTCTTCAGGAGAGCAGTTTGCACCTATATGTATATTTTCCACGACATCAGGGTTTACAAAGATGTTGATAGGGATAGTGGCAGAAATATTTGCCATATTCCCCTCGGCAAACATTCCTTCCCTGGGTAAGGGATTGATGGGTGTATCAACATCATCTCATAGTCTCATGTGAAACTCTTGATTTTCTATCTTACTTAGCTCTAGAAGAAAATAGGATCGATGGTGAAAATCTTCACATATCTTACCATGTCCACACATGGCTTCCAGAATGGCTTCATCAGAAGGTAAAACCATATCTAAACAGTCCGTAGAGTGCGAATAGTTTTCCGCCCAAGTGGGCAAATAGACTTCTTCCAGGACCTCTGAGACTGTGAGAGGGTCTGGGATGGGATCAACAGTGGTTTAAGTGATAGCTTGGTAAGCCACTTCCACTGCCGATAAGGGCACTTCCGGTTCATGGGGGGAAGCAAGAACCCAAGGATCAGTCCTATCAACAACCATGGCTATGGACTTCCCCAAACTAGTAGAACCAATATAGTTAATCCGGGTTGTAAGATCAAATGTGCCCATCAGTGATGCGTACATTCCAGCCCCCAAGCTCTGTGCAGCAAGTTTGACCTGCTCAACCAATGGCACAACGGACTCATTAGACTCCATGCGGCCTTTTCGAGTAAAATCGAGTTGGTCAACACTAACCAAATTTCCTTCGTGTTGAAAAACTACCACCCGAAAGACGGCTGACGCAATAGCGGACATGGCATAAGTCTAGCTCCTTTACAAAAGCAAATTATAGTCCAAAGGTGCATCAATCACTTCCACCTCAACAGACATTGATTTCCCTGCCAGCTTTATTTCAAAAGATGGTAGGTTACCATGCGGAAGAAAGGACCTTCCGTCGAAAGCAGTAAGCAGAGTGTTTGATGGGACCAGCTCTTGGGATCTGAGAACTTTCCAACATGATAAGGACATAACACATGTAGAATCACCCTCATCAACAACTTCCCTTCCAATGGTCTTTCCAACATGGATGACATCTATTGATAAGGCTACATGGTAAGGTAGGCGAATTTTAACATCAGATAAGTGAAATTTCGCCATGAGACTTGACGAGTCCATGCTACCTAAGGCTGCTAAGAGGGCATCCCGCTGGGCGGGACAGCTCTGTAACACCTCTAAGGATGACATTGCACAAGGGGTTTGGGGTAAGTCTTCAACCATGGAGTAGTTTGAATCAGCCCTAGCATTAGGGTTATGCAAAGTCTTCTTAAAGACACCTTTCGGTATCTTAGGCATAGTTTCATCAAGCTTCTCGATAGTGAGAGGGTTAGAAGTTTCACCTATAGACTTACCCTTCTCAGAAGTCTCTTTTTTGTAATTTTTATTCCTAGTATGTAGCAAAGTTGAAGATCAAACCATGTTGATATAGTTAGGGTCAGGGGCACCGGAAGTGCCCCCTGCTACATTAGAAGCTGAAGCTGAGTTCTGCCCTTGGGGAAATGGATCCTTCAGGACAGCCAGTTGTTGAGCTTTAAGAGGCTTCTGGGCTTGTCCCATAAGGGGACAAAGGTGAGTGAGGTGATCCTCGCGGCACAACTTACACGGGAATTTGACCTTTTTCTTTTCCTTCTTGCCCCCATCAGCATTGTTTGCGGGTTTTTGCTTGATTTGATTTCCCTCCCCTTTCTTTCCTCTCTTTTTGTTCCCACCGGGCTACTGATTGCCCTTCTGAGAGGTTTGTGCAAAAACATTTGCACTTTGGGGGGAGGGGGCAGCCTTTGTTGCCTCCGTCGTAGAATGCTTGACGGACAACTGATGAAGCTGTTTGGCCAAAGACTCTACAGTGGGAGAGTTTACGGACCCAACCACACCATTGGCATGGGTTCCAGGCTTAGGTTTCTCCGTATCATGGTTAGGCCTTGGTGCCTCAGGGATAATCTCATACAAGATCCCAGATTGTGAATAAATCAAATCCAATTATTGGGCCCTGAGAATGGCTTCTTCTTCATTCGTCACTCTTGAAGTGGATACATCCTTATATATGTAAGGCAACAGAGATTTAAGGAACCACTCTAGTAAGAACTCAGGAGGAATAGTGGCTTTAATAAGGCTCTTTTGCCTCCTCCACTCTTGGATATGATCCGAGATGTGGGTAGCCTTGTTCTTCCTAAAGGTAGATAACAAGTCCGTTCCGAAATCGTATCAGACAAGAAGCTGAAAGTGGCTAAGAAATGCACTAGCCAAGTCCCAAAAACTACTGAACGCAGTAGAAGGAAACTCAATGTACCATTTTGCTACCGTATTCGTTAAGGTTCTGTTATCTCTAGGGTTGTTCCTAGTGTTTATTTTTGAATTTTTGCTTTGCATTGGTTTTTCTTGTTTTAATTTCCAGCTTGCTTTGAGTGTTATGATTGTTTATTAGCCTTTATCATTCCTTTAGATACCTTAAATCATTAAAGTTCCATTCAGCAAATAAAAAAACCTATGTATGTGTAAAGAATTATGCGTTACATGGTAGATTTTGCAAACTGGCAGCGAAATTCCCAAACTGGCAGCTTATTCAGAACTTGCAGCATATGGCGTTTTGATGGTATAATAGAGATATGGTATGTTTTGGAAAGGTTTATGGTTTATGATATGAAACTTTTGATTGATATAAGCTTTGATTATGGTATTGAATCTATGCTTTGAGCATGAACCTTCGGCATTTTTAGGTCTTAATGATTTTTACCATAAAATGATGACTCAATACGGAAGCATAATAAAGGATACAGGTGGTGTATTTTC
>LPNX010525052.1:23980-42827 GCA_001517045.1 Pseudotsuga menziesii | reverse complement strand
ATTTCATATTATTGCATGCTGAAGCAATACCATTTTGAAACTGAAAATGCAGGCGAGAATATATACCATACAGATAACCCTGCTTTACACGTTCTAGGGCTTTGTAAAACGAGCCTGATTTTCTGAATATTTACATAATAGTGCTCTTACCGAGGAAACTCTGTCAATCAGAAAAACCCTCAGAATGTATATCCTGTACAAGAGATTTTATAGAGCTGCATAATCTTCACGCTGTAAGACGAACCCAGCACTGCTGCAACTGCAAATAAACAAATAGATATACTCCAATGCTAACCCTGCAAACTCTAGGGTTCGAACACAAACGAATATTTCCTGAACATGAAATAACTCAGCTCGTGAAGGTGCACTGTGAACAAAACCAACGCTCTCATACCTCTTTTCAGCAGCCAAATGAAACATGAATTGGGGGAAAACAAAGTGTTTAGCTGTTTTTTGCCACGATAACCCATTAGCATTAATTGCATGAACGGTTACATTGGTGAAAAGACACCACCTGTATCCTTTATTATGCTTCCGTATTGAGTCATCATTTTATGGTAAAAATCATTAAGACCTAAAAATGCCGAAGGTTCATGCTCAAAGCATAGATTCAATACCATAAACAAAGCTTATATCAATCAAAAATTTCATATCATAAACCATAAACCTTTCCAAAACATACCATATCTCTATTATACCATCAAAACGCCATATGCTGCAAGTTCTGAATAAGCTGTCAGTTTGGGAATTTCGCTGCCAGTTTGCAAAATCTACCATGTAACGCATAATTCTTTACACATACATAGGTTTTTTTATTTGTTGAATGGAACTTTAATGATTTAAGGTATTTAAAGGAATGATAAAGGCTAATAAACAATCATAACACTCAAAGCAAGCTGGAAATTAAAACAAGAAAAACCAATGCAAAGCAAAAATTCAAAAATAAACACTAGGAACAACCCTAGAGATAACAGGTTCTTTGGAACAGCCTCAACCTAACTGAATCTTCATTCAGTGAATTAGGAGAACACCATAAATGAAATGTGGTGGCATGAGCCCGAGGATCTTCACCAACTTTTCCCTCGAATTTAGGGATGTCCGATGGCAATTTGGTGGGAACAGGTGGCCACGAGGGGTCATGCCTCACCGGGTCGTTCATCAATTTTGACAAATCTGGCAAGTTTAATGTTGCCAGAAAAGGAATCTTGGGTCACACAGGGGCACTAAAAGTGCCTGTCTGGGGATTAGAGTGGCATGCTACCGAATACCCATATGTAAAGGTGGGGTTTCCCCCTGCTGCCGGTTGCGAAGTGGATGGATTACTTTGAAATGGATTCCATCCGTAAGCCATAGGATTGTGAGTAGGAGGTGCGGTATACGAGGTTCAGGCCGTCCCAGTCGAAACTGGGGTTTGAAAAAAGGGAGCAGGTATCCCTCCGCTAAACAACGAAAAGGGAGAGCTCGTGAACGGGGCCGAGACCAGCATTTGGAAACCTTGTCCGTAAGAGGTAGTGTTTCCAAACTGCACTCCTACATAAGAAGTTGATGGGCCAACATATGGAGTGGATGGGGGAATATGCCCCCCATACCAAGGAAAGCCTTGGATGAAAGCCGAAGATTCTACCGGACCGCTCTGGGCAGTGTGTGCAAAGGAATAAGGAACAATAGGTATACTGGGGATCCCAGTAACCATGTCACCAGAAGCATCTATTAGGCTTATGGGAACCGACGGTTGGACCACCCGGCTCACTGGAGTCAATGGCATAGTAGGTATGCTAGATCTAGGGGTACTTATCAGAGGAGGTACTACCCCTTCAGCCAGAAAGGCTGAGGTGAAAGCAAAAGAACTTTCTCCCGTAGTAGAAATTATCCTGCCCACAGGGACACCTAAAACAGGTGAATCAAAAGGCCTAACCTGGACGATCACAAGATCGTTTAAGTTAGTCAAGGGTGTTGTAAAATTCCTTGCAAACTCGTCAGCCTGCAAGTCTTCTATCTCAACTGTATTAAAATCAAAATGGTTAGCTCTAAGTGCTGGTCAACCTGGAACTTCACTCACTCCTATCAGTTGAAATGAACCGTCTGTGTCCAATCTCCTCCTTTGAGGTGGAGGTGGAGGTTCCAATGTGATGAGAGGACAAAGGTTTTGCAACCTTCGTGACCTTCTAATAGGTTGGTCCTCCACGATTGTAAATTTGACAATTCAAACCCTAAGGTTGGCTAAACATAGACAAACCACAGAGAAATCACTACGAAAATTCCTAGAGTCTCAAAAGTCAACATGGGTAAAAGATATGCTTTCCCGAAGAAAGCTAAAAAACAGTTACTTGACGTCCTTGAAGAGGTTCTTAGGCACAAGCGGAGGAATCACCCACCGCCCTCCTACACTTTCAACAAGGGTTACCTTCCAAGCCCATCCAAGGTGAACCAGAAATAGCCTTCTGGTTTACCTAGGTATGAACCCTAAATATCAAGAGACTAAAGGCTACCTTAGCTATACCAACAGTCTGGGGGGACAGTCGCAAGCCTGACTTGTACACATGGGTAGGGTAGTTGAGCTCGAAACTCTGTCTAGGACAGAATCCTCAGATGTGTAAAAGTCCTGATTTACGTTTCGACAAGGAATCGAAGGGTTATCTCCTCAGTCCAATGCTTCCACGCGGCCTCGTGCTTGATTCCCATCTGAGAGGAGCTTCCGAGATACAATCGATAAAGATAAGGATTTACCTATCGAATGGTCCACTATGTCTGAATTTTAAAACTTATGGGAATTTTACACTTCCTAACCCACAAGTCTAACCTAAGCTAGTAGTGAACGGCCCTAAAAAATAAAAATTACTAGTAAATTTTAAATATTGCATTCATTTTAAGGGTTGTTTCTTTACTCAAAAGGAAGTGGAGTGAAGGACTATGATGTTTTTGACTCGATAAAAAATGTAAAAAGCAAAGGTGTGTGTTTTCAAAGAAAATTATCACTACTAAAACAAACTTTTTTTTTTCTTTTGTAAATATAAATTGATGAAAAAATGCAACGATAAAGAGAACACTAAGACTATATTTTTGTAGTTTTTTGAGATTATATTTTAAAAATTGAAAGCAAAACTACTCTATGCAAAATTACATGCAAAAGCTTGAAAATGTTTTCTTTTCACTTTTTAAAATGCTCAAAGACTACTATGTACCTAAATGCAGTAAACTTGAGTATACTTGAATTAAATCAACTGTATAAAGCAAGAAAAGTGAAGTAAACAGATTAATAAGACCAAAATATCAACCAACAAGGGAAGACTTGGAACCCTAGCTTGGGTGGACACAAAGACAAGAAATCACTGAAACCACACAAAGGTAAGTTGCAAACCAATCACTATCCAAGGATAGAATGGAAAAAAGAGTGTCCAGAACCCTGATCACTGATTCGGACAACCAACACTTAAACCTATAACCCAAAACAGGCAAATCCACTTCAAATTGCTAATAGAAGACAATCCAAACAAAAGGAACTCAGGGGCTTTACAACAAAGCACAAGGTGTGGCCAACAAGGTCATCAAACTGACAGTATAATGCTTATAAGGAAGACCAACCAGCAAACAAATTTTATAAAGGGACAGGGACAAACAAACCCTAAACCAAAAATTCCAATGCTAAGGCTTGTACGCGACTGTAGACACTGAGAGGGGGGGGTGAATCAGTGTGAATCCAATTTTAACAATTTCTTAGCTTATCACAGTTAGCTAACAATTCATCATTCAATTACTCTACCATAATCATTTCATAAACATCTTTCACTTCATCATTCACATAGCATAAGCATTTCATTCATAAAGAACCATACCACAAAAGAACACAACACCATATAATTTTGTAATCTTTTTGTATTAGTTTTGGTTCGGCTACAACCGTTAGGCAAAATCAGCACGTACTCTGCATCCAGGACCCTGCCTGGTTTTCTTAGACCCTGCTAAGAAGGGTTTGAGGTATCCTAACCTCAAAAGCAAGACAAGCTTGCATTTACAATCAAAGCTTATAGTTACATCAACTCATCAATCACGTATCTCTTGCTGTCAACTGTCTCATGCTCATCTGCCCATCATCAACGCTGCTCACTGCTGCTCATGAATCCTCTGCTCAAGAATCCTTATCAATCCACATGCCTCACTGTGAAAGCACTATCAATGTCATCAACCTGTCACTTTCATTTGTCATATCATATCAAACTGTTGTCACTGTCATATGAATGGCTGTCACTATTTTGTCAAGTCAATGTAGGTCACTGTCAAGCTGTCACATAAAGATGCTGTAACTGCTGCATCACTTATCACTTCAACAAAGTCTGCTCTCAAGGTGTAATAGTCTGCTGTTCAACCTTCTCTTACTGTTTATACTCCACTGATCTCTTCATACCTCAGCATTCTTCATCATGCTATATATCACTGCTTTTATCCTTCACAGTTTATATCAATATCATACTAAATCACACCATTGTACCAGCATAACATAGAACTTACCTTGTACATCATATACCTTAGCATGGGAGATCATCATCATCAGCCTGTATACATCAAGGTCTTTATCTGTGTAGAATGAAGAAACTCAGACTGCATTTGTTGTTTAGGAAGAACCCTAAACCCTGTGTAACCATACAACTTTGGATTGTGAGAGCAAGTGTTGTAGGTGTCAACAGAGGCAGCCAACATTCAACCATATGCTGCTGTAGAAGTCTGTTCTAACTCAGTCGCTGGACCTTGGGTATAGACCACTGCTCGTCATCTTATCTTCATGGCTTTGTCTCATCAAAAGGGCTATCTCAATTCAAGTCAACTGAACATAATCTAATACTTCTTACACATTCACTGCTGTTAGGGTATCAACAAATCATCATCATACATGCTTCTATACCTTCACTTGTATATGCTACTGTATTTGTAACTAGGGCATTCTCATCACTTCATCATTATACTTTTTCTGTCAACATTATCAAAGTGCATAATCTATGTCTTCAGGGTCTGTTGCATCATTCTATCTGTATTGTCCATTCAGTATTTCAAGACAAGTCTTCAAATATTTTCAACTTAAACAAAACTTTGCTGCTGTTTCAGACTACAAGCACTTTACCTGTGCAAAACATCTGTGTAAGTCACACTTCAAGTTTGGACTGATGATCATCTTCATGCTGGCCTGTGTATTAGCTAGCACACAGTCAACTCAGAACTATGTCTTCTCTTACAAACTCAAGATTGCCATCTTAGATTGAGTATCAAGCTGCCACTGTGGGTGTCCTTAGATGATAAATGTGTTGAGTAAATAACCCAAACAATGTCCACACTAGGACTGTGTAGAAGATGGAAGAAAAACTTCAAGTCAATACCGAACTGTGTATATATTATGTACTTCAAAGTTCAAACCCTGAATACATCACTGCTGTATTCACAGCCATGTTCATGACATTACTTTGTCACTCCTTGGTCACGCATTTTCTTCACTTCTTCAAACAAGATGGTGGATAGTTCATGCACCACTACTGAACCTTCATCACAGTTCATCAATTCCAGTCATCAAACTAGGGCAGTCATCAAGGATTTGTTTATAACAATGCACTGCTCATTGCTCATACACAGGAATCCAAGAAACTCTTCATACCAATACTTCAAGAATCCTTTTAGGCCAAAACTTCAAGGATCTGTTCAGGTATACTGATACTAGCCAAAATCTTGCTTCATATATATTCTGCCAAGATAAAATACTTACTCGTTTGCTGGTTATGCCAATCATCAAGAGGTCTTCTCAATACGATGTTGCATTTTCCAGTCAACAAGAATTTTTCTTCCAATGTAAATAGTCTATCATACTATCAAACCATGTTACTGCTTGCCAGGGTATTACTGCTCATGCATCATCGTCAAAGGTGTCATCAATCAAGTGTTCAAGCACTGCTGCTATTGATCTCAAACTGCATCCAATTATGTGATTGCAAACCCAGTAAACACAAGTTTTTGCTACTGCCCTGTTACTACTTTTCTGCTCCAAAAGTTGTCCCAGCACCATGTGTCAATGCAGCTCCGCAGGCCAAATTTCTCTGAGATTTAAGGCATACTTCTTACATCAAAACATCTGCTCCAAGAGGTGTCACTGTACCACAAAATTATTCCTTAGCCCAGCAAATTGATTTGCCAAGAAAACAGTCCCGAATTTTCTTCAATCTTCTCACGAAATCTTTCATTATTCTTTAAGCCTCAGGTCACTGTGTATGTCTTCTCATCTAAATGCCTCAGTTAGCTCCAAATTTGTCTCAGACAGTCCTGAATTTTCTTCAATGAAAAGCTTAGAAGATCACTTCACAAATAACTGAGTTTCTTCAGTTCTGCATACTGTCCATTAGGTTGTCTTTATGTAAACTTCAGATTTGATACAAAAACTGCCTCATTAGTGTGCCAGGACAGCCCTAGAAATTGTCCTTAAGCAAGGGTAAATTTAGGTGCTAAGATGGTCTTCAACAAGCCCTAGAAAACAGTCATTGCAGTTCTGCAATTTTCAGACCTCCTGTAATTTCGTTTTCATTTTTCCTCAGAGCTGCTACCAAGAATTTCCACAGTCAAACGAGCTGCTCCCACGAAGTTTTCACTGCTCCTGCGGCTGCCTCAAACCCTAGACCCTGAAAAATCTCAGAGCCTTTTTCCCACCGAAATTTCCATACCAAAAAAATGAGAACTTTTTACTTCTATTTATACACGTTTTTATGAATTTTTTGAGGCCGACCTGTAAATATTGTGTGGGCCGACTTGCTAAAAGATATTTTATTTCTTATTTTAATTGAGCCGACTTCTAACATATTTTTATTGGGCCGACATAAAAAAAATTTGATGTTTTTAATATTAACTGGAGCCGACCTGAGTTTCTTTATGGGAACGTTTAGCTTCTTCTCTTCAAGAATAATTTTTGTTCAATGCTTCAGAGAGAACTTTGCTTTCTCTTTTTCAACACCTTATGGCTTCCATTTGGCTTCTTCCATTCTTCATGGTCTTGGATCTGTTTGACTATCAGAACAAAGTATTCTTCTTAGATTTACTCAAATCTGATAGACTGATCAAATCTGATTATGCTATTTAATCAATTCCATATTTTCTCATATATACTTCTTCAGACTGGCAACAATATCCCCATTAGACATCAATGACTACCTCAGCCACGCACGGGGACCTCTATGGTCAAGATACATCAAGACATCACTTGTGGGTTTTCCAGACCTTCTCCCGGGGACCCATGACATCATCATAGCATGAATGACCACAGAATGGGTCATTAATGCTTCTTCCACCCATCAAGGCTTTAGGACCTTCTCCAGGGTCTTCAGCATCAACAACAGGACTTCTTCAACATCTTCAGCAAGGTGGTGGCATTAGTGACATCCTGTGGGGCCACTGCAAGTCCATGTTGGCATCAATGACAATTTCATCAACAACGACTGTGTATAAGGGCAACCCGCGTACTATACGCGACTATCCTAGAGAGCAACCCATGTATGCAGGACTCTGTACGCGACTGTATGCAAGAGCAACCTGCATACAGGTACAAAATTTTCTAATAAAAAGAAAATTTTTCAAGGTCTTCAAACACTATAGTAAGCATGAACCAAGACAGGATACCACACACAAACTCAAGGCAAAGACTGGGAAATGGTAACCAGAAATAACCCACAACAGTCTGGGCTCCCCAGCGAAGTCCGCAGTTCTGTTGTTCAGGAATAAACACCCTTATAACTGAGGGTCTGGCGTTACCAACATAGTCTTAAAACTTGCAGACAATCAGCTTTTAAAGTACAGAAAGGAAATAGGAAGATAAAATGGACTCACCTAATTAACGACGGTTGATCCAAGCTTTGTCTTCTCCCGCTCTGCTTCTCTCTAAAGCTTTCAGGGATGCACCTCCTTCACCTGCAAAGAGCAAATCCTCCAAATACAATCTTATACATGTATATATAACAAGTTAGATAAAACATATATAGAGTGCTTAATCATAAATATTCATCAAACCATGATACATGAAAGATATTCAACATGCATTTGGAATAAGGATTCTCTTTATTAACAATAGTGAATGAGATAAGTGTACAACCCAATGCCTGAAACAAGGACTCCTCTGCAACCAAAGGATTCTGAATTCTGCTGCTCCAAAGACTTCTGAAGATATACCACCAGCGTAACTTTGCTCTCCAAGTATGATTGATTAATGCCCTCCCCAAGGCCTCTATTTATACTTAGGAAAATAGAGTAGTGTCGAAGGTTGAGGAGGTTGAGACAGTTAAGATAGTTAATGTTTAAGGCTTAACAAATCTCCATTAATCATGTTTATTATTTTTAACGTCGAATGGAGGCGTACGCGAGTATTGGTATTGGCAACCCGCGTATGACACGCGAGTTGCTATAAGGAAAACCCACGTACAGATTTGTACGCGGGTTGCAATGATAATACCCGCGTATAGTACACGATATGCTGTGGAGATAGTCGCGTATGTACGCGAGTTGCTGTGGAAAGAGTCGCGTACAACAATCAACATGTAAAAACGTAAAAATGGCAAGCTAGGTGGATAGTGAATGCATCTCATGTCATGCCCATCTATAGTGTTTTAGGCAACCTTCAATCCATAAATGTCCTTTTGTGCGCCGACATATGAAGTGTCGGCACTCGGACGGAGAAGTGCCATTTGGGTTGATAACAGATGCCCCCTAATGTATGAGGTCAGAGGGGAAGCGATGGTCGAAATACATTATAATATTTATCTTTGGAGAACTCAGAAATCCAATGGAGCAGAGGTAGTACCTGAAACAAATACATAATAAAGTCATATACAAAGTCATATCGGAGGATGCTATGTTCAATATACTGGAACACTAGCTACTTTACAAATATTTGATTACATCATATAGTACGGGTACAAGACCACGTATATTACAAAGGTGGATCAAAGCCACAATATACAATCATGATGATTCTTCAAAGATCTGGAAACTGTGTAAATAGGTAGAACATAATCTTGCGCAACTTAGTCCATAGATGGGGAACTAAGGTCTTCATAAACAATCCCAAAGAACCAGTACAATCCAAGCCATGTGAATAGATGTAAGTTGAAGTTGAACATGGAGAGGATTCAACAGTTTGTCAATCAATAGGTGATAATTGAAAACTGAAGAAAAGGAATTCATTAATGATGAAAGTGAATCCAAAGGTACAAACGTCAAAACTCTAGTTCTTCGTCATCAAGAAGTGCTGAAGCGGAACCATACTGTGATAAGGAAGGCAGTAGATCCTCCAATGGATCACAAGAGTGACTAGGAACTAGGTAAAGGAAGGAAGACATAAGTGATAACAGATACGACAATGATGGGATCAGGTTATAGATTAGACATTGAGTTAAGTCCTTGAACAGTGAGCACGACACAGAGATGACCCAAGCCAACTTTGAACTTTATAGATAGAACAACTAGACTTATCTATCATGTAGGAGACATGATCAGATTCCCCAGGTAGAACAGACAAGAGAAGGAGTAATAAACTCAAAGTAATAGCTGAACTGAAAGTGAACACTGAGACATGGGTATCAGAAAAGACAGAGAGTGCTATGTTCAAGGATGATATGCTGCCACTAACTGAAAACAAGAGAAAACTTCTTCCTTACCTTCCATGTTGAATTTTAACAAGTCCAGGAAAGTCAAGTCGGATCCCTCTTCATTTTTTAACAAGCTTGAAGAGAAGAGGGAATATTGCTTGATAGTGTCACCGATTCATGGATTTAATGAGCCCGAACTAGTACATGCTCAGTCTGTGTTTTCACATTTAGAGAGTCTGAAAACTCCAAAGAAGACTCCAGGGGGGTCCTTTTTCGTCCAATTTAGTCTCCTGAGGCCGGAAAAGTATAAAACATACCACAAAAGAACTCTCTTAACTTCCGTAGAAGAAAAGGTGAACCTTTTTCGTACTTAGTCAAGGAGGTCCAAAAAATGTTAAATTGCCACCTACCCAACGCTCCTTCAAGAACAACATAAATAGCTTGAGTTTTACAAGTGTGAAGGAAAGCAAGATCACTCAGAAAGATCCATTTGAGTACGAGAAATGGGGCTTACAACAATAAGCTCGATGCTTTGTTCTTTAGTGTTTAACGAGCATGACAAAGACATAAAGTACACTCGGAATTTTTTTCATGTTTAGCTCCAAAGCACAAAAAGGAGAAAACTAAGTTCATACCGGGAGTTTCTTTTTCGTTAATTTAGTCCCTCAGGTCCAGAAAAGTGATAAACCTATGCCTGAGAATACTCTTCTCAATTCCATAGAAAAGAGCGTGATCCTTTCTCGTGCTATTCCGCATGGTTCGAGAAAGAGATAACCTACCACCAATGCGGATGCCCGTTCACATATTCTTAATGAGCTTGAATGGACAAGTTAACTAGGCAGTCAAGTCTATTTTTAAGGAGTCAGACCTGGGCCTAAAGAAACTCCATAAGGGTAGGGAGTCCTATAAAGGGATAGCTTGTAAAAAGAGACCATAAGGAGGCTCCATTTGGTGTGAAAATTAGCTAAAAGGATTCCCCTATACCGAACACAGTTACAGCATGAGTATCGAAAGACAACATAGGTTCTAAATGGGGATACTCATGAGAGGAAGGCCCTATCCACGGAAGAACGATGGTAAAGACAAGGAGCTAATGGTTAAGAATACCATAGTCCGTGGTTAAAATGTTGATTACTAAGTCTCAGATGGAATCAGTATAGATGCAAAATGCATGTGAAATGACATGAAACCATCCTATATGAGCAAAAAACATTTTAGAATGATGAAAAACCTGTTACAAGGCAAAAAGAAATGGGATTAGTTTGATAAAATATGAACTATAGGCAAAAAACCCACTTAAGAGATATAATTTCTATAAATAGTTCAAAAGCAAGTTTTTACCTCTGCCTTCATTTGATCGTTGCGGACAATCCGGTGGACGCAATCCAATTCCGCAAGTGTCAAGTAAGACTAGACCCCAAGCTCTTCATTTTGATTCTAACAAATTTCAATTTTGAGTCCCAATTTTATATTTTTGAGCGCCCTAAAGCAAGGAACGTTGTGTACATGGGTTTGCTATATTGACACTCGTGTACACGCGTTCTGTACACGGGTTGTCTAAAAGACAGTCGCGTACCGTACACGACATGTCTAACTAGATAGTCAAGTACGCTGCGTGGAGGGTAAAAAAGATATATAGAGTCAAAATTTTGAATTTTTATATGAAACTAATGCTTCACAATGGTTGATTTGCTAGGTGTGAAGATGGTGCTTGAGTGGAGGGAGCGTGAGCACGAAGATTTGGATCAAAAAACACTCCATGAGGTCCCCACTGTGAATGTTTTACGTTCAAGTGGGTTGTTGAAATTCTTTTGCACATCACCTATGTGGGCCAATGTCCGCCTGCTAGAGTTCATGATAAACTACTGGGATCATGATTTGGGCATGTTCGACCTTCAGGGTGAGTCCTTGGAGATTACTTCTGAGGATATATACTTCATTGTCGGTCTGTCACGACGAGGGGTTCCAGTTAACTTGGAGGGCACCGACAGAGGTGGTGATCCTCTAAGTGTCCAAAACTACATTGATGTATTCTGTGCACCGGGGACCCAAAAGAGAGGGAGTTGCATCCCTATTACACATATGCGTGATCTTCCCCTACAGGTTTTTGTAAGTACCATAGTTAGGGTTGCGAGATCATCTTCTCTTCATCTCGCCACACATAACCAAATGAGATTGGCAATGGACTGCATGCATGGGGCTTTGTATGATTGGTGTTCGGGGGTAATCCCGATTCTGAAAAAACAACTCTCGGACTGCAAGAGAGGAAGAAGGAAGAACTTCGGATATTCTAGCATCTTGGTGGCCTTCTTCTTCTTCGAGAGTGCCGGGGTTGAGCCCTACAGTACCTCTACCGATTAGATCTCCTCGTTAGCCTAGGCTAAGCAGGTGGGGAGATATCTTCCTCCGCCAAGGAGGAGGTGGCTCAGTGCAGAGTATGTATGATGATGACTTCTACTTTTGGTGGGAGCGACAATTACCAGCACTGGAGCAGTTTTCATATGATGGGATGGATTTCTGAGGTGATCCAGACCTTGTCCTCCCTCCAGGAGGAGCATGGGGAGAGCTAGGTAATTTTTAATTTTTAAGTTTTTAAAATTTTTATGAATTTTAAAATATAGGGATATATACATATGTATAAGAGTTCTAATCCTATAAACATGTCAAAATGCAGATATTGGACCGGTCCGCCCTGAAGGGAATCCAAGTATGTTTGTTCGTCTTGTCTTGGGCAAAGACCAGGGGCTTATCAAAGTTCTAGAGGGGAAGCTGGCCAGGCTTACCCAAAGAGTACCCACTTTGAGGATTGAGCACACCCCAGCCATCATGCAGGAGTATGTGGTTGGAGTACCACCCGTTTGGATAAACCTTTTGAGGCGGGTAGCCAGAGTTGTTTTAGTGTACATAGACATTGTTGAGGATGTCGAAGTCAAGGAGGCTGAGGAAGCCAGAGTATAGGGAGACTGGGGGGGACCAGGGTGGTCCTGCTTATATCTAGGGCATTTTGATGCACTATGATCCATTTTTTGGATATTTTTGTATATTAGACAGTTATGACTGGTGTAATGTCCCCGGTTTCGACCCCGTTTGCATGATGTATATATTGTAATTAATCGTGGTGAGGAGCTCAAGGCAAAAGCCCCACCATCGATTTTGTTGTGTATGTTTCAGCAATGGGGATAATTGCTGATGGTATGCTGTGCTATAAGGCACATTATAATTTGGCATCATGTAAGCACGCACATCAATTAAAATAAACCACAACCAGCTGCGGCAGTGCAACGTTAAAATGAAAAGGGCATGGTTCCAAAGGATAAGGGGTGGGGGATGTCAAACCTTAGTTATGGGGGAAAAACCCAAGTTTTGTCACCTTGTTGATTTTCCATCTTCCCTTGTTAACCTCTTTAATGCTCCAGCTGGTGGTTAAGGAGTTATGGCTAAGTGGCTGAGGGCATTTATTGCTGGAGAAAACGTGGGTAAAGAGGCAAGCAATTCCTCCATCTTCCCCACGACTCCATTCTCCCCATGGTCGGTGGTTTTCACGCCCTGTTGCTCACCCTCACACACAGGTTGTTCTTCCTCACGCAGAGGTCTATTCATCCTCCCGATGGCCTGTTGATTCGCGCGTAGAGAGGAGGCTGTTTTCCCTCACGCGTAGGCTGGAATCCTCATGCAGGGATCGGGTATGTTTTCCTGCGCATTTTTGCTGTTGGGTGCAAGTTTTTCCTCACGCACAGACCGTTGAGGTCGCTTTTCCATGTGAGAGCCGTGCTCATTGTCTTTGCTTTGGGGCTGTTGTATTCCCCACGTTCTTGTGTTAGTTGTGGTGTCCAACTGTGTTTTGGGCCACTGGGTGTTTATGGTGAGTCGTTTCTCTGCTATGGTCTGAGTTTGAGTCTCCCATAGCTATGCTGGGAGCTCTGTTTCTTGTCCACTGTGGTCTGTGAATTGTTGCCATTATTCACTGGTTGATTGGACTGCTGTTGTTTCCCTGGTTTGGGGTGTTGTTGCTGAGTTGTTTTGGCCACGTTAGGGCCAAGAACAACTCTGGGTTGCCTCGTAGGCTTGAGCTATGTCTCACCTTCCGTTTGAGATTGTCCTTGGTTGTTTTGCTTCTTCATGGAGGTGTGAAGGGATTGTTTGGCTGCTGGTATGCAGTGGTTGAACCCTGGATTGTGCTGGCTTGGTCGATCTGTCGATGGCCTGATAAACCTAGTAGTGTTGGTTTGGTTGTTATGTGTCCCCTTGGCTATGTGTAAGCCTGCAATTGACCCTTCTTCCAGAGGAATCATGCCCAGCTCGGGGGTGGCAGTGTGCTGAGAGATTGAGGAGCATGCTGGCCTATGGTTGGGTGGAATGTTGCAGCGACGTAGCTGGTTGCGAGCGAGTTCTTCACCAAAAGATAAGTCTGCTGTCTATATTTCATCTCTGCAATTATATATTGATGTCAATTAATGAATCATATTGAGCATGGTGGAATGCTGGAATGTATGTTCGTTTCCGCTGTATAAATTAAAGGATTATGCATTCTTGTATGTTTGGCATTCCTGTTATGATGCCTGTTTAAGTTCCCAATTTCAGCATTTGATTTCTGTTTATGTTCATGGGCGGTTTGCCTGGTCGTGTTTGATGTCCGTTGCGTCCTCTTTATCGGTCGGAGGCATGGGGACGTGACAGAATGGTATCAGAGCTTGGGTTGCAGCAATGGGCCTCTATGGGCCAAGAAAGAGCCGCTGATAGAGGGCAGAATTACCCTCTATGTCCAGCAGAACAGCAGTGAGCAGACGAACTCAGAAAAACGGTCTAAGTGTTGAGCGGTCGGATCATTGGAGGAAGTGGAATTCCTCCATTGCGGAAGGACTGGCAAAGTTAACTTCCGTTGTTGTGGAAGGATTGGTGAAGTCTCCCATTCGCCGTTGCGGACGGCGAAGCGATTCCGCATCCGACTCGAAATCCGTCCGATCGCCAACGCCGCAGAAAGATTTAAAAATTTGGCTAAGTCTTGGAGAAATCGGAAGGGAGAGTGGTCCGACGTCCGACGTTACGAGAGTCCGCCGACGTCCGACTGCCAAGTGGTTCTAAGTGCCAAATTGGAAGAGCCGGCGAAGTGGGCATTCGCTGTTGCGGGCGAACTGGTGAAGTTTTTCGTCCGCCGTTGCGGAAGCCGAAGCCATTTGGCTTCCGATGTGAAAGTCCGCTGACGTCCAACATAAGTGCTAAATCGAAAGGGAAATTGGTCTGACGTCCGTCGTTGCGGAAGGATTGGAGCTTCTGAGAGCCGATTCGGCAGAAGGAAGAATGGTCCGAGAGCCGATTCGGCAGAAGGAAGAATGGTCCGGGAGCCGATTCAGCGGAAGACGAAGTCATCCGACTTCCGATGTGGAAGACATCCGACAGCCGACGTCGATGACAGTCGAAAATAAGTTCGCAAATCGGACGGGAAAACGTTCCGCGAGCCGCCGTTGCGGAAGGATTAAAGCTTCCGAGAGCCGATTCTGCTGTTGCGAAATTGGTTTGAGATCCGATTCAGCGGATGTAATGATGCTTCCGAGAGCCGATCCAGCGGACGTGATGATGATTCTGAGAGCCGATTTCTACTGTTTTCAGAGGGATTTTTCGGCCCCCTTGATCCCCGTCGTCCCTTGAGACAGTCGTTCTTGTGAGAAGGAAAATCCTGTGTTTTGGGCAAGAGTTCGAATCAGAGGGATTTCACAAAGGACAAGAGGGATGCCGAAAATGCAGCTGCCAAAATGGCTCTGAGATCATTGGAAGAATGTGAAAATTCTACTTTGCAGTAGTGTAATGAAAGTGCCGAGATTAGTGAAAGTCTTCCTTCTTGGAAGAAGTGTGGTTTTCACATCTGAGGTCGGAATGATGCATGTGAATAAGCATTGGAAAGCTTATCCAGCAAGGAAAAAGGATAAGTGACCGGAATCTGAGCATGAAGCAGCAAAGTGCTAATGATGGCCGCTGTTATCAAATGGGCAATCTGGACAGTTGCATGCCTAGGGGCAGCAAGGACTATTAAGTCAACCAGCTGCTGTGTGGAAAATGAATTCCATGAGAAGATGAGGGACTTGAAAGGGAATTTTTTCTTAAAAACCCTGTCTTACTAACTATGTTACATTCCCTAAGTTTATACTGGAAATGCATGAGGATATGTATCGCATGCATAGGATATTGCATGTTGGTAAGAATATTGGGAATTATATATTTATAATGAACCACTAATGATAATCATTGCTTTGATTTTGGCATTAGTGGCAAAACCAATGATGACATGGACCTAGGTGAGTATGTTGTTGATGCTGAGGAATGTGACCAGCAACCCTATGAAGAAAGGGGTAAGGCAACGGGTCCATAACAAAAGTTGGTGAGCAAATTCTGCAATCTCCTGGAAGGACCAACCAAATTGGTCATGGAAAGGGTGTAAGTACGACCCATGCAGGTAAGAGTTGCTTATGACAGATTCCATGGAATGGTAAAGGTAAGAGACCTCATACTATGTGGATGTTGGAATTTGTTATGCCTAGATATGTTGATGATATTGATTATAGTAATGCATCCTATATGAGTTAGTCATGGTTGGGCCATGCACAGTATATTGAATGCAAGATAGCGTGAATGGATAGGCATTGGAAAGATTTTGTGGACCCGGTAGTTATGCAATGGATGTATGCCTATGAAGGGTGTGAATGACTGACTGCATAAGTGTAGGTGAAATGTTGTGATGTATGGCATGAATGCATTGAGATGAGTGCATGTGAAATTATGAATAACTAACAGCTGAAATGATGAATTAATGATAATTCTAGAACTGTTTCGAAGGCTATTATGAATGCAGAATAGTCATGATCAATTGGCCGCCAGAAATGCTCTATTGAAGAGCAGGGTGGTACAAATGATACGCCTGTGAAGTAAGGAGTATCTAACCCCTTCATTTAAATTGCATAAATGATATGACTATACCTTGCAATGTTAGCATGATAATGATTGCATGAAGTAAATGAGCTTTGATAATATTAATGTGACTAATAGCTGGAAGTATTTGAATTTTATAAATTTTGAAAATTCTTCCTTGATGGTTGTAGCAATGAGATAGTATATGCATCCATACTTACCAAGTGTTTGGTTGATGGAAGCTTATGTTTCAGGTAGATTATTTTAAGCATGGCATTGAGAGGTAAGACCCTGACCAATGCCAGAATCTACCATGTGAAAGAGCTTGTTGAAGTTGAATTGTGAATTTCAAATTTAAGAAATTGTTGACAACTATTAGTCACTATTGGCTTGCATAAGCTTGTGTTTGGATGTTTGAAGCTTATGTTTCAGGCAGATTATTCCAAGAATGGCATTGAGAGGTAAGACCCTGACCAATGCCAGAATCTACCACATGAAAGAGGTTGTTAGGATTCGAATTGTGAATTTCAGATTTGAGGAATTGCTGACAACCACTAACCACTGTTGGCTTGCATAAGATTGTGTTTGGCTGGTTGAAATTCATGTTTCAGGTAGATTATTTCGAGCATGGCAGTGAGAGGTAAGACCCTGACCAATGCCAAAATCTACCATTTATGAGAAGAAGTCTCATGGTTGTGAAAGTGGTTGATATGCATAATGGGTTGTTAAATTTGAGTTGTGAATTTCGAATTTAAGAAAGTGTTAACGACTACTAATCATTGTTGGCTTGTATGAGATTGTGTCAGGAGGGACACATGGTAAGTGGGTATTCATGTTATGATAGTAAGCATAAAAGTATAATGGGCATAGTAATGCTACTTACAAGAGACCCACAATTGAGCAAGTAAATTTCTGTAGTAGATAGAATCACAAATTCTTATTGAATTTGATTACTAATATCATTGCTTGGTTATGGAACAATTAATTTGGATTGTAGTATCAGGTAATGATTGATTGTTTGGCTATTTGATGAATGTGTCAGGGGTACACACTGCAGGAAGACCATGTGTGATGGCCTGCAGAAGCCAAACTTCATGGGAAGGTTTTCCCTTATCTTGGAAATGGGGTTCGGATGAACCTCCATTAGACATTTTGAAATGTCTCATCTGCACTGCATGTTTGGTAATGACATGAGTGAGATGGTATGGGCTATGTCGGTGAGACATGTGTGAATATGAAACGTAAAAAGGAAGCGGGGATGGGGGCTTGGTTTTCTTAAACTTGGTGATTGGAAGCCACACAGACAGAGCTAGAGGGATGACTTTCTTCTCCACAACCCCGGGATAGCACTGGAAGGGAATGCAGGGCCTGAGGGACTGAGTAGCAGAGAAGGGACTGATTCCTTGTGTTGGGTGTGTGTGGGTGTCTTAGAAGTCAGGCTAGTTCTGGTGTAGGTGTTCCTATCTCTGCAGCGAGCTCACCAGCTTAGCATTCAGCCTTTCCCAACTCCTTGACGGTGCCTAACAAATATAAAGGCATACTGCGACGGCAAATGGATAAGTGTTCTGTAACCCTTGCTATGAATATGAATGTTTAATTATTAAATTTCCATATGCAGAACATGTTTTGATTTATTTCCATGATGACCGATTGCTTGAATATGGATAGGGCCTGCATGGCACACACCGGGAATGGGTGCACACTTTTCCGATGTCGGATCATGAAAGGATTTTCAATATTGATTACACTCTAGGGAGTGGACGCACTCCTGGTGTCTCAATACTTGATAGTGAATGATATGAAATGTGATTACAGTTTTTGAAGCAATGATGCTAATGAGTTTGCTTGTACTGCTTGTGTTGCTTGTGTTGACAGGCTAAAGGTAAAGGTAAATGGTTGATATAAGTGTATGTTGGGCTATGATATGCCTGAAGGATCCATAGTAGATCCTAGACCTAGAAATGGTCATGATAAAGTTCCAAGCCCAGTTGACATGAGAATGTACTGGCTGGACATTAATTATTTGATGTTGAGGAGCAGCCGGCGTGCTGACCTAACATCTGAGTCCATAGGTGATCCCAAGGCTTGTAAGGCGAAGCAGGATCCTGTGGACGAACGAGGAAACGTACAATACAGATAAGTATTGGATTATTTTGCTTATGAATATACATGTGTATATGATTTGGTTACGATGTTTTAAGCTCTTGCTTAGAAATAAAATTGATGAGAATAAACTAAACATGTGAATCTATTCAATGTTGGATATAGGTATCGCTGGAGGCAAGGACTATAAGCGCATCCTAGGGGTGCATGTGGACATGTGGTTGTCCTGGAAAGCTTGGAAT
>LPNX010525052.1:0-23746 GCA_001517045.1 Pseudotsuga menziesii | reverse complement strand
CTGGAATAGTTAATTCCCTGCCCAGGAATGGACATGAATGAGCTCATGTGCCTGTTGGGGGAAGGCATGAAAAATATGAAAGCCTCATTAAGGAGACTTGGAATGTCATGCCAATTGGGTAATTAACTAACTGATTTTAATATTATGCTTGGTCTGATAGAATTTCAATGGTGCATTTCACAGGTGAGAAAAGTGAAACCAGGTGGTGCACGTTGATTATGGCAGCAGATCAAAAGTTGTTGGACTTGGCTGGAAGTCTCCTTCAAATGATTTCCAAAACCCAAGAGAATCTTGGGGAGATGCTCAAAATACAGAGAAGGCAGAGTGAAATGAACCACCAAATTTTGCAAGACTCTATTGGTTTGCAAAGGGAGGTGAAAAGCCTTCTAAGAGCAATCGGCAAAGGAAAGGAAGGTGGATCAGCAATGGGACATTCGTCCGAGCGACCCGATAAGAAACGGTCCAGGCATGAAGACTCAAAGGAAATTGAGCAGGTAAA
This sequence comes from Pseudotsuga menziesii, assembly GCA_001517045.1. NCBI lineage: Eukaryota > Viridiplantae > Streptophyta > Pinopsida > Pinales > Pinaceae > Pseudotsuga > Pseudotsuga menziesii. The sequence continues at coordinate 23,247 of LPNX010525052.1, read as the reverse complement.
GATGAAGCAGCCAGTGAAATGCTGGAGATGCGGAGGACATCATTTACGCCGGGACTGTCCAATGAGGGAACCTGATAAAGGCAATAGCCGCAAAGTTCCTAGACTTCGGGATCAGCTGGAAGCTGAGAACCAGTAGGAAAAGTCCATGGAAGCCGAGAGGCTTGGTCGTGAATGTTTAAAGTAGATGATTGAACGTGGGACAGATTTGCAAATTTTGAAATTTTGATGTGCAATTGTATATGTATTGTATATATGTAATGGAACACCGAGGACAGTGTTATTCCAAGGGGGAGGGGAATGTAATGTCCCCAGTTTCGACCCCGTTTGCATGATGTATATATTGTAATTAATCGTGGTGAGGAGCTCAAGGCAAAAGCCCCACCATCGATTTTGTTGTGTATGTTTCGGCAATGGGGATAATTGCCGATGGTATGCTGTGCTATAAGGCACATTATAATTTGGCATCATGTAAGAACGCACATCAATTAAAATAAACCACAACCAGCTGCGGCAGTGCAACGTTAAAATGAAAAGGGCATGGTTCCAAAGGATAAGGGGCGGGGGATGTCAAACCTTAGTTATGGGGGAAAAACCCAAGTTTTGTCACCTTGTTGATTTTCCATCTTCCCTTGTTAACCTCTTTAATGCTCCAGCTGGTGGTTGAGGAGTTATGGCTAAGTGGCTGAGGGCATTTATTGCTGGAGAAAATGTGGGTAAAGAGGCAAGCAATTCCTCCATATTCCCCACGACTCCATTCTCCCCATGGTCGGTGGTTTTCACGCCCTGTTGCTCACCCTCACACACAGGTTGTTCTTCCTCACGCAGAGGTCTGTTTGTCCTCCCGATGGCCTATTGATTCGCGTGCAGAGAGGAGGCTTTTTTCCCTCACGCACAGGCTGGAATCCTCACGCAGGGATCGGGTATGTTTTCCTGCGCGTTTTTGCTATTGGGTGCAAGTTTTTCCTCACGCACAGACCGTTGAGGTCGATTTTCCATGTGAGAGCCGTGCTCACTGTCTTTGCTTTGGGGCTGTTGTCTTCCCCACGTTCTTGTGTTAGTTATGGTGTCCAACTACGTTTTGGGCCACTGGGTGTTTGTGCTGAGCCGTTTCTCTGCTATGGTCTGAGTTTGAGTCTCCCATAGCTATGCTGGGAGCTCTGTTTCTTGTCCACTGTGGTCTGTGAATTGTTGCCATTATTCACTGGTTGATTGGGTTGCTGTTGTTTCCCTGGTTTGGGGTGTTGTTGCTGAGTTGTTTTGGCCACGTTAGGGCCAAGAACAACTCTGGGTTGCCTTGTAGGCTTGAGCTATGTCTCACCTTCCATTTGAGATTGTCCTCGGTTGTTTTGCTTCTTCACAGAGCTATGAAGGGATTGTTTGGCTGCTGGTATGCAGTGGTTGAACCCTAGATTGTGCTGGCTTGGTCGATCTGTCGATGGCCTGATAAACCCAGCAGTGTTGGTTTGGCTGTTATGTGTCCCCTTGGCTATGTGTAAGCCTGCAATTGACCCTTCTTCCAGAGGAATCATGCCCAGCTCGGGGGTGGCAGTGTGCTGAGAGATTGATGAGCATGCTGGCCTATGGTTGGGTGGAATGTTGCAGCGACGTAGCTGGTTGCGAGCGAGTTCTTCACCAAAAGATAAGTCTGCTGTCTATATTTCATCTCTGCAATTATATATTGATGTCAATTAATGAATCATATTGAGCATGGTGGAATGCTGGAATGTATGTTCGTTTCCGCTGTATAAATTAAAGGATTATGCATTCTTGTATGTTTGGCATTCCTGTTATGATGCCTGTTTAAGTTCCCAATTTCAGCATTTGATTTCTGTTTATGTTCATGGGCGGTTTGCCCGGTCGTGTTTGATGTCCGTCGCGTCCTCTTTGCCGGTCGGAGGCATGGGGATGTGACAACTGGATCTGAGGACCAGAGACTCGACCTATCTATAGATAGATATTCACACACACACACACACATATATATTGTCAGTTTATTTACAAGTGTTTTTTTATGTGTATGTTGTATATTTTTATGAAATATGTATTAAATGCCAATCCAAAATGTAATTAGCATATGCATCAGTGAATGAATTCTGATTCCTTGGAATGTGATTGAATGTAATAAATTCAAAATTTATTTCCAATAACCTAACTTGCATGAACTGATGTAATAGAATAGGGTTTTGCACCTGATAAGCTCGATTGAGTTGGGAAACCACCAGTTGAGAGTCCATTCGGACTTCCAGCTGAGTGATACCACATGACAAAGCATCCCATAGAAGTTCAATTACAACCCTATACTCAGCAACATTATTAGAAGCAGGACCTAAACAAGCGCGTCCTAAGGCAACTAACTGTAATGAAGGAGAATAAATGACCCATGCCGCTGAAGCAAGATTACAAGTGTGGTGACTGGCGCCATCAGCGAAACCTACGTACCTCTCGGAAGACATCTGCAACAACCAGCAGATGGTATAAAAAACACAAACCGACGAACTAGTGTACATAAAAATACATACAATAAAATACAAGAAAAAGTGCTAGGCCTAAGCATAGTACTTCTTCAGGTAGAGCCCATTTCTAGGCTTAGGCAGCTTATTCCCATCAAAATCTATTAACTCATATTCGCATTTTTTAAGACTTTGGACACGACATAAGGCCCTAACTACATGGCCTTGAATTTTCCTGCCCCCAGGGTTTCTTTGTCTTGGTCCCAAAGCAAAACAAGTTCCCCCTCAGATAAAATCCGAGATTTGACCGACTTATCATATTGGATTTTTACCCTATCCTTGTGAGCTTTGATTAGCCGACAGCACATCTCTGCGCTACTCATCAAGGTGTTCTAAATGTACTAGACGTTCTTCAAGCTCTGTCGTATCAGGTGACACATGAATAGCTATTTTCAAGGATGGGATTTCACATTCAACCGGGGTAACAACTTCCACTCCATGAACGAGTTGGAAGGGGGAGAAACCTGTAGCAGTTTTTACATTAGCTCAGTATGCCCAAAGGGCAGGGTATAGCATGATATGCCAATTAAAATGGGCTGCTTCAATTGTACGTTTGAGGATAGCCTTCAAAGTCTTGTTAACAGCCTCAACCTGACCATTTTCCTGAGGATAATATGAAGATGAATGTTCTTGTCTGAATCCAAGCATATTGGTCAGTTTCGTCATCATGCTATTCTGAAAATGACTGCCATGGTCAATGACAATCACCTTGGGTATACCAAACTGTGCTATAATCTGATTGAATACGAAGAAATCTGTTCTTTCCCCATCGGCTTTAAAGGTGGGCATTGCCTCTGCCCATTTCGTAAAATAGTCCATAGCGACAATGATATATTTGTGCCCCCCAGCCGAGGCTAGGTTGCACGTCACGTAATCAATCCCCCACTTCATGAAGGGGCCCACCGAGACAACGGGAAACAACGAAGCGGGATGTGACCACATTTTTCTAGTGTAAAGCTGACAAGGATGACATCGCTTCACCGCTTCCACATAATCTTTGAAGATTGTGGGCCAGAAATAACCAGCACGTAGTATCTTCTGGGCTGTTGCTAACCCAGATAAATGACCCCCAAACGCTCCACTATGGGAATCATTTAGGAAAATCTCTGCTTCCTCATGGGTAAGACATCAACGCAAAATGGAATCTACCCCTCTTCGATATAAAGTATCTCCTATGGCGAGGTAGTTCTTAGCATGAAGGCGTAATTTATGTCGTTCTTCCCACGAAGAAGTTGCAGGATACTTCAAAGTATGCAGATATATAAGTATATCTCCGTACCAGGGATCAGAGGTGGCTATCAAGAAGATATGCTCATCTGGGAATGAGTCATCTTCAACGACTACATCTTCTTCCGTTGGAAATTCTGCTATAAGTTCAGCAAAAACTAAGGACTTTTTAGACTTAGCGGACTGGAAATCCAAGTCAAACTCTTGGAGAATGACTATCCATTTGTTGAATTTGCCCCCAACAATCCGTCGGGACAAAACATACTGAAAATGATACACATACACCACTACTATTGTAGTCCTCAGCAAAATGTAGTGACGTAACATCTGAACAGCATAGACCGCTGCTTAGGCCAATTTCTCGACGTGGAAGTACCTGAGTTTAGGCCCGGCTATAGCACGGCTAAGATAGTAAATGACATGCTCCTGGAGCTTATTGTTTTCCTGGACCAGGACTACCCCAGTGGTCGACTTAGACGCTGCCAGATACAATATAAAATCCTTAGAGTAATATGGCGGACGCAGTAAAGGTGCCAACAACAAAGCTTTTTTCAATGCCTCGAAAGCGAGTTGTGCAGTTTCATCCCATACAAATGGGGTGTCCTATTTTAATAGGCGCATGAAACCCTTGGTAATCTTGGCATAGTTAACAATTAAACGTCGAAGAAAATTAGACTTTCCCTGCAGGCTTTGAAGTTGCCTGATAGAATGAGGAGGAGGCAGATTTACAATGGCCTCTACTTTTAATGGATCCACCTGGATGCCTCTATTAGAGACAATGAATCCGAGTAGTCTTCCTGACTCGACACAGAACACGCACTTGTGGGGATTCAAGCGGATCTTATAGTATCTGCATCATTCAAATATCAACCGTAAGTGATCTGGATGGTCAATCCTCTTGCAAGAATGTGTAGGCAGATCATCGAGATAAGTTTCGACAATGGCTTTTATATCATGGAAGGCAAAGTTCATTGCCCGTTCAAAGGTTGCCCCAACATTTTTCAATCCAAAGGGCATTTTTTTTACGTGAAGGTACCCCAAGGACAAATGAAAGCAGTTTTATGTTGGTCTTCCGGTTTTATTTGAATTTGATTGTATCCAGAGAAACCATCCATAAACGAGAACACTTCACTTCCCGCGCAAGCATCTATAATCTGGTCTATAAATGGCGTGGGATAGTTGTCCTTAGGACAGGTTTTATTCAAATCTCTGAAGTCCATACAAACGCATATGGTCCCTTGCTTCTTATCAACAGGAACAGGATTGGATACCCATTCCGTCGGAGCTATGGGATAAATGAAACGAGCTTTCAACAGCTTTTCAACTTCAACCTTCACAGCCGCCGCTTTACGCGGGTTAACAGGTCTTAACTTTTGCCGAACAAGTTTAGCATTGGGGTATGTTCGGATCTCATGTTCAACTATCGATGGATCAATGCCTGGCATCTCCTCATATGACTAGGAAAAGATGTCACGAAATTCCTTGAACAAGGCCGTATAGATTGCAATCTCTTCAGGAGAGCAGTTTGCACCTATATGTATATTTTTCACGACATCAGGGTTTACAGAGTTGTTGATAGAGATAGTGGTGGAAATATTTGCCATATTCCACTCGGCAAACATTCCTTCCCTGGTAAGGGATTGATGGGTGTATCATCACCATCTGGCAGTCTCATGTGAAACTCTTGATTTTCTATACTGCTTAGCTCTGGAAGAAAATAGAATCGATGGTGAAGATCTTCACAGATCTTACCACGTCCACAGATGGCTTCCAGAATGGCTTCATCAGAAGATAAAACCATATCTAAACAGTCCGTAGAGTGCGAAGAGTTTTCCGCCCAAGCGGGCAATTAGACTTCTTCCAGGTCCTCTGAGACTGTGAGAGGGTCTGGGATGGGATCAATAGTGGTTTTAGTGATAGCTTGGTAAGCCACTTCCACTGTCGATAAGGGCACTTCCAGTTCATGGGGAGAAGGGAGAACCCAAGGATTAGTCCTATCAACAACCGTGGCTATGGACTTTCCCACACTAGAAGAACCAATATAGTTAATCGGGGCTAGAAGATCAAATGTGCCTATCAATGATGCGTACATTCCATCCCCCAAGCTCTATGCAGCAGGTTTGACTTGATCAACCAATAGCACAGCGGACTCATTTGACTCCATGCGGCCTTTTCGAGTAAAATCGAGTTGGTCAACAATAACCAACTTTTCTTCGTGTGGAAAAACTACCACCCGAAAGACGGCGGACGCAATAGCGGACATGGCATAAGTCCAGATCTTTTCCAAAAGCAAATTATAGTCCAAAGGTGCATCAATCACTTCCACCTCAACAGACACTGCTTTCCCTGCCAGCTTTATTTCAAAAGCTGGTAGGATACCATGCGGACGAAAGGAACTTCCGTTGAAAGCAGTAAGGAGAGTGTTTGACGGGACCAGCTCTGGGGATCCGAGAGCTTTCCAACATGACAAGGACATAACGCATGTAGAAGCACCCTCATCAACAACTGCCCTTCCAATGGTCTTTCCACCATGGATGACATCTATTGATAAGGCTACATGGTAAGGTAGGCGAATTTTAACATCAGATAAGTGAAATTTCGCCATGAGACTTGACGAGTCCATGCTACCTAAGGCTGCTAAGAGGGCATCCCGCTAGGCGGGACAACTCTGTAACACCTCTAAGGCTGACATTGCACAAGGGGTTTGGGATAAGTCTTCAACCACGGAGTAGTTTGAAGCAACCCTAGCATTAGGGTTATGCAAAGTCTTCTTAAAGACACCTTTCGGTATCTTAGGCATAGTTTCAGAAGGCTTTTCGATAGTAAGAGGGTTAGAAGTTTCACCTATAGACTTACCCTTCTCAGAATTCTCTTTTTCGAATTTTTATTCCTAGTCTGTAGCAAAGTCGAAGATCGAACCATGTTGATATAGTTAGGGTCAGGGGCACCGAAAGTGCCCCCTGCTACATTTGAAACTGAAGCAGAGTTCTGCCCTTGGGGAAATGGATCCTTCAGGACAACCAGTTGTTGAGCTTTAAGCAGCTTCTGGGCTTATTCCATAAGGGGACAAAGGTGAGTGAGGTGATCCTTGTGGCACAACTTACACGGGAATTTGACCTTTTTCTTTTCCTTCTTGCCCCCATCAGCATTGTTCACGGGTTTCTACTTGTTTTAATTTCCCTCCCCTTTCTTTCCTCTCTTTTTCTTCCCACCGGGCTGTTGATTGCCCTTCTGAGAGGTTTGTGCAAAAACATTTGCACTTTGGGGGAAGGGGGCATCCTTTGCTGCCTCCACCGTAGAATGCTTGACGGATAGCTGATGAAACTGTTTGGCCAAAGACTCTACAGTGGGAGAGTTTACGGACCCAACCACACCATCAGCATGGGGTCCAGGCTTAGGTTTCTCCGTATCATGGTTAGGCCTTGGTGCCTCAGGGATAATCTCATACAAGATCCCAGATTGTGAATAAATCAAATCCAATTGCTGGGCCCTGAGAATGGATTCTTCTTCATTCGTCACTCCTGAAGTGGATACGTCCTTAAATATGTAAGGCAACAGATATTTAAGGAATCACTCTAGTAAGAACTTAGGAGGAATAATGGCTTTAATAAGGCTCTTTCGCCTCCTCCACTCTTGGATATGATCTAAGATGTGGGTAGCCTTGTTCTGCCTAAAGGTAGATAACAAGTCCGTTCCGAAATCGTATCAGACTGGAAGCTGAAAGTGGCTAAGAAATGCACTAGCCAAGTCCCAAAAACCACTGAACATAGCAGAAGGCAACTCAATGTACCATTTTGCTACCGTATTCATTAAGGTTCTTTGGAACAGCCTCAACCTAACTGAATATTCATTCAGTGAATTAGAAAAACACCATAAATGAAATGTGGTGGCATGAGCCCGAGGATCTTCACCAACTTTGCCCTCGAATTTAGGGATGTCCGATGGCAATTTGGTGGGAACAGATGGCCATGAGGGGTCATGCCTCACCAGGTCGTTCATCAATTTTGACAAATCTGGCAAGTTTAATGTTGCCAGAAAGAGAAGCTTGGGTCGCACCAGGGCACTAAAAGTGCCATTCTGGGGATTAGAGGGACTTGCCCCAAAATACCCATATGTAAATGTGGGGTTGCCCCTTGCCGCCGGTTGCGAAGTGGATGGATTACTTTGAAACGGATTCCATCCATAAGGCACATGATTGTGAGTAGGAGGTGCGGTATATGAGGTTCAGGCCGTCCCAGTCGAAACTGGGATTTGTAAAAAGGGAGCAGGTATCCCTCCGCTAAACAATGAAAAGGGAGAGCTCATGAACGGGGCCGAGACCGAAGTTTGGAAACCTTGCCCGTAAAATTGCACTCCTACATAAGAAGGTGATGGGCCTACGTATGGAGTGGATGGGGGAATATGCCCCCCATTCCAAGGAAATCCTTGGACGAAAGATGAGGATCCTACTGGACTGCTCTGGGTAGTGTGTGCAAAGGAAGAAGGAACAGTAGGTATACTGGGGATCCCAGTAACCATGTCACTAGAAGCACCTGCTAGGCTTATGAGAACCAGGGGTTGGACCACCCAGCTCACTGGAGTCAATGGTGTAGTAGGTATGCCATATCTAGGGGTACTTACCGGGGAGCCAACCATGTCTAATTAGTTCCTTCCGGCTGTGGATTCTAAACCTATCCAGGTTCCACGATCTATTTCTGCTGAAGGTTCTGGCAAAGTCTAACCCTGTTTTGCTTTACCAAGTTAGCATAGAAAATGCAAGTTATAAAAGCATCTCCTGGCTGGCAGTCTCTATCTGGGATCATACATATCCTATCTCAATATCTGAAGCCCGTCGTCCAGCTCTATGTTTAAGTAGGCTGAGGTGAAAGCAAAAGAACTTTATCTCGTAGTAGACATTATCCTGCCCACAGGGACACCTAAAACAGGTGAATCAAAAGGCCTAACCTGGGCGATCACAGGATCGTTTAAGTTAGTCAAGAGTGTGTTAAAATTCCTTGCAAACTCGTCAGCCTGCAAGTCTTCTATCTCAACTGTATTAAAATCAAAACGGTTAGCTCTAAGTGTTGGTTCACCTGGAACTTCACTCACTCCTATCGGTTCAAATGAACCGTTCGTGTCCAATCTCCGCCTTTGAGGTGGAGGTGGAGGTTCCAATGTGATGAGAGGAGAAAGGTTTTGCAACCTTCGTGACCTTCTAATAGGTTGGTCCTCCACGATTGTAAATTTGACAATTCAAACCCTAAAGTTGGATAAACACAGACAAACCATAGAGCAATCACTACGAAAATTCCTAGAGTCTCAATATTCAACAAGGGTAAAAGATATGACTTCTCGAAGAAAGCTGAAGAACAGTTACGTGGAGTCCTTGAAGAGGTTCTTAGGCACAAGCAAAGGAATCAGCCACTACCCTCCTACACTTTCAACAAGGGTTACCTTCCAAGCCCGTCCAAGGTGAACCAAAAATAGCCTTTCAGTTTACCTAGGTATGAACCCTAAATATCAAGAGACTAAAGGATACCTTAGCTATACCAACAGTCCGAGGGAACAATAGCAAGCCTGAATCGTACACATGGGTAGGGTAGCTGAGCCCGAAACTTTATCTAGGACAAAATGTCCAGATGCGTAAAAGTCCTGATTTGCTTTCGACAAGGAATCGGAGGGTTATCTCCTCAATCCAATGCCTCCACGTGGCCTCGTGCTTAACTCCCATTTGAGAGGAGCTTCCCAGATACAATCGATAAAGATAAGGATTTACCTATCGAATGGTCCACTATGTCTGAATTTTAACACTTATGGGAAGTTTACACTTCCTAGCCCACATGTCTAGCCTAAGCTAGTAGGTGTACAACCCTAAAAAATAAAAATTACTAGTAAATTTTAATTATTGCATTCATTTTAAGAGCTATTTCTTTACTCAGAAGGAAGTGGAGTGAAGGACTATGATGTTTTTGACTTGTTAAGAACTGTAAAAAGCAAAGGTGTATGTTTTCAAAGCAAATTATCACTACTAAAACAAATTTTTTTTTTCTTTTGTAAATATAAATTGATGAAAAAATGCAACGATAAAGAGAACAATAAGACTATATTTTTGTAGTTTTTTGAGATTATATTTTAAAAACTGAAAGCAAAACTACTCTATGCAAAATTACATGCAAAAGCTTGAAAATGTTTTCTTTTCACTTTTTAAAATGCTCAAAGACTACAATGCATCTAAATGCACTAAACTTGAGTATACTTGAATTAAATCAACTGTATAAAGCAAGCAAAGTGAAGTAAACAAATTAATAAGACCAAAATATCAACCAACAAGGGGAGACTTGGAACCCTAGCTTGGGCAGGCACAAAGACAAGAAATCACTGAGACCACACAAAGGTAAGTGGCATACCAATCACTATCCAAGGATAGAATGGGAAAAAGAGTGTCCAGAACCCTGATCACTGATTCGAACAACCAACACTTAAACCTATAACCCAAAACAGGAAAATCCACTTCAAATTGCAAACAGAAGACAATCCAAACAAAAGGAACTCAAGGGCTTTACAACAAAGCACAAGGTGTGGCCAACAAGGTCATCAAACTGACAGTATAATGCTTATAAGGAAGACCAACCAGCAAACAAATTTTATAAAGGGACAGGGACAAGAAAACCCTAAACCAAAAATTCCAATTCTAAGGCTTGTACACGACTGTGTATAAGGGAAATTCGTGTACTGTACGCGATTGTCCTAGAGAACAACCAGCGTATGCAGGCCTCTGTACGCGACTGTATGCAAGAGCAACCCGCATACAGGTACAAAATTTTCTAATAAAAAGAAAGTTTCTCAAGGTCTTCAAACACTATCCTAAGCATGAACCAAGACAGGATACCACACACAAACTCAAGGCAAAGACTGGGAAATGGTAAACAGAAATAACCCACAGCAGTCTGGGCTCCCCAGTGGAGTCCGTAGTTCTGTTGTTAAGGAATAAACACCCTTATAACTGAGGTTCTGGGGTTACCAATGTACTCTTAAAACTTGCAGACAATCAGCTTTTAAAGTACAGAAAGGAAATAGGAAGATATAATGGACTCACCCGATTAATGACGATTGATCCAAGCTTTGTCTTCTCTTGCTCTGCTCCCTTTCAAAGCTTTCAGGGATGCACCTCCTTCACCTACAAAGAGCAAATCCTCCAAATACAATCTTATACATGTATATATAACAAGTTGGATAAACAATATATAGAGTGCTTAATCATAAATATTCATCAAACCATGATACATGAAATATATTCAACATGCATTTGGAATAAGGATTCTCTTTATTAACAATAGTGAATGAGATAAGTGTACAACCCAAAGCTTGAAACAAGGACTCCTCTGCAACCAAAGGATTCTGAGTTCTGCTGCTCCAAAGACTTCTGAAGATATACCACCAGCATAACTTTGCTCTCCAAGTATGATTGATTAATTCCCTCCCCAAGGCCTCTATTTATACTTAGGAAAATAGAGCAATTTCGAAGGTTGAGGAGGTTGAGACAATTAAGATAGTTAATGTTTAAGGATTAACAAATCTCCATTAATCGTGTTTATTATTTTTAATGTTGAATGGAGGTGTACGTGAGTATCGATACTGGCAACCCGTGTATGACATGCGAGTTGCTATAAGGAAAACCCACGTACAGATCTATACGCGGTTTGCAATGACAATACCTGCGTACAGTACGCGATATGATGTGGAGATAGTCGCATATGTACGCGAGTTGCTGTGGAAAGAGTCGCGTACAGCAATCAACATGTAAAAAGGTAAAAATGGCAAGCTAGGTGGATAGTGAATGCATCTCATGTCATGCCCATCTATAGTGTTTTAGGCAACCCTCAATCCGTAAATGTCCCTTTGTGCATCGACATATGAAGTGTCAGCACTCGAACATAGAAGTGCCATTTGGGTTGATAACAATATGACTGCCAGATCATGATACCACAAGTTAATACATGTCACAAGAATCAGTATAAGAGCAATAATAACCATAACACAATATAAAATGTTGAGTCATAACCATGCAATATAATCCATCTAAGACACCATTTGTCCAATGAGAAAGAACTAACATAAAACTGGGCATCAATGAATGCTCTGAAAATGACATAAATGGCTACATCGGTCCTCAAATCTGAGTGTCCTGAGACTCAGTCCTGATATGGGAGAGTACAATAGTCCACTAATATAATCATGATCCATAAAAAATGCTCATCTCAGTATCTCAAATGTAAGAGATCTGGCTGAAAAATGTACTGTGTCTGAAAAATAGAATATGGTAGCATGGCTGCTATATATGTGATAACATTTGGAAAGGAAGCGCCTGAGCATTGGTGAGCATTGGAAGAGGTGCTAGGCTCGTAAGCTAGAATTTCCATTGAGCACCCAAGGAGGTGTTAGGCTCTTAAGCAGGGCTGACCAGATCTCAATTGAGAGATGCTATACAGATAAGTACTTGGTTTACTTATCAAACATTTTTTGTTGTTGATTTTCTGTAAATATACATGAGCATATGACACAACCATGGTTTTGAAAATATTGTTATAGGTTGCATTTTATAGGAATGAATTTGACATGTGAATTAAGTTCATTGTGGTGTTCGAAAAGGAATCACCTAAGTGTGGTGAGCACCTAGACGAGCTGTTGGGCTCAAGAATGGAACTATCAGACCTCAGCTGAGAGGTATTTTCAGGTGATCCAAGGCTTGCGGAAATTGGGCTACCTTTTAATGCACACCCAGGTGTGGGGTGGGTAGGGTTGTGAGTGCCATGGTTGTATAAAGGCGAGTCGAATACCTGTGGAACCAAAATAAGATACTTATGCAGAAAAGTATTTGGTTCACTTGGAAACTTCCTGTTGATTTTATGTTGATATACATGTGCATGTGATTCATCTATGATTTGGAAAATATTGTGAATACTAACATGGAAATTGACTCATTGCTTAGGGCTTGAGAATAGGTATGGCTGGTTTCCAAAGACATTGGAAATGTTCCAAGCTGAGGAGAAGGATTCTCCAAGACCCAGGAAAAGATTATGTGGTGTGTACTGATGCATGCAATCAAGGACTTGGAGGAGTTCGTATGCAAGACAAACACGAAGTGGGACCAAGGAGGAGTTCCAGATCGTACCATTGGACAGGTAAAGGTGCAGAGGAATCACCACGGTCCTGATACAACTACATAGGAGCCGACGGATGCCATGAGATTGGCACATCCATTTTTATTCAATTTGGCAGCGCACTAGGGTAGTGTCAGTCTAACATTTTGTTCAATTTTGTAAAGCACTGAGGACAGTGCTGTTGAAGGGGGAGGGGAATGTAACACCCCAGTTTTGACCCCATGGTATTGAATTGCACATGATGTAAATATTTTTATTTGATCATGGTGTTGAGCTCAAGGCAAAGACCCCACCATGGATTTAGTGTCTTATGGATCCACGATTAAATTCGATGCCGATAGTTTATGTGCTAGCCAGGCACAATATGTTTTGAAACATGTAAAAAACAAATTAATAAAAATACCACAACTAGCTATGCGCCACAACGTTAAAGAGATGGGGGCATGATTTCACAAGGAATAACGAGGGGAAATATTCAAACCCTTGAGCCAATGGCGAAAAGCCAAATGTCTAAAGGAGAACCCATAAAGCTGTCAACTACCCATTTTGTCTTTTGTGTCTAGTTATCTAGAAGTTGGTTGAGGAAAGTTAATGCTTGAGGATGGGAAGAGTATGGGAGTCAAATTCGAATTTGGGAACCCACCCATTTCTGGAAAACGTGTTTTTGACTTCTTGGGAAAGTAAATGCTTGGAAATGCATGCCTAAGCCATTATTCACCCATACGTTTTGCTCTCTCACGCGGTTGGAGCTCCTGGGCTCTTTCGTTCACATTTTTGTAATTGTTTCCTCATTCTACAACTGGGGAAAAATCCATTTTTGGTATTGATCAGTGAATGGGAAGAGGAGATTCACATTCTAGGGGTTTTTAGAGGTTGTGTTTGCCTCCCTCACGCAGCTGGAGTTTGTTGTGCTCCCCCCTTCACATTTTTGCAATTTCTCCATTTTTCTCTATGGTTAGGAAGTTGTTTTTGTGTTGTTGAGTGCATGTGCAGCAGGGATTCACGTTTTTGGTGTTTGTTGGGGTTGTATTTGCTCCCGTAATGCCCAAGAATGTTTGCTAAAATCGTTTTTGGTTCCCAGGGTGTTTTTCCCCATTTTACCAATCTGGTTTTTGTTGCAAACCCTTTTTTGGTTATGCTCAGCCGCTGGGAAGATAGATCCACTAATTGGGGGCTTGCAGAGGTTGTTTTTTCCTCTATGAATCCATTAAATGTTTCCTGGAACAATTTTCTCACTTGGGTCATTTTTCTCCAATTAACTTTTTCGATTTCGGTTCCCATGATGTTTTTGTCCATACCCAGAACTTGTATTTAGCTGTGAAGTTCATCCCGGTGTTGGCTTGGATGAGTACGTCCAAGGAACCCATCTATTAGATGGTTGACTATGTTTGGGGGTGTTTGTTGGCTTGGCTGAGTAAGTCCAAGGAACCCGTATGTTATTGGCTTGTTTCCTTAGCAGTCTGTGAAACCCAACTGTGTGTTGGCTTGACCGGGGATGTATGGTCTTGCTATGTGTAAGGCTATTGTTCCCTTATTCCTTATGGGAATCATGCCCAGCTCGAGGGTGGAAATGGTGCTGAGAGATTGATGAGCACACTGGCCTATGGTTGGGTGGAACATTGTAGCAACATATCTGGTTGCTGGACAACTCTTTTTTAAGATAGATATTCTTGTGTGTTAATCTCTCAATGTATTTTATTGATAATTTATCATGAACATGATGAATGCTGCTTTTTTATGAATTATGAACAAGATGAATGCTTGAATAAAATGTATTACTTCCGCTGTAGATTGCATGCATTATCCTTTTGTGTATTTTTTTATTTTCAATGCATTTTTTGGTTTATGTATATGGGGATCTTTTCCCCGCTTAAATGATAGCAGCAATGTCGTGGTCGCGTCCTCTCGGACCGGGGGGGGGGACATGACACATTACTCCAACAAGTGCGCTATCAACGTGAGGGTGTGGGGGAAAGGAGAAGAATGCATTAGAGAATAGGGAGATAAATGACAACTCGCGTTGTATGGAATTTAAAACTGAAACTGAACACCAGCAACAACCTCCATTGAGAGGTCTGAATGGTCTCTCCATCAACCAATTTGGAAATGGTTCAACTCCCTCGAAATTTGTACAAGCAGGGAGAGTAAACACCCATTGTGCAATGGACAAGCAAAAACTCTCCAAAATTACGAAGGCCAATTAACAAATGATCAAAAGTTTCCCCATTTTGACTTCCTCCTTTGATAATCTCCTCATTGGCTTCATTTCCCTCCAATAAACTCGAAGTACCTTTCCATTGGTGCATTAACTTGAATTTGTGTTAATCTAGGTCATAACATTAACCCAAGTGACACTTGTCTTGACTTTGCATGCTCTCCCTTCATGAAATTCGATTAGAACCTTTCATGAAGCTTCATTGGGCCCCACACATACCTCATGCACCCTCTTAGGTCTATATTTATCTCTTACATGTCATATATGTCATAGAATATGCTAGAGTTGTAAAAGAATCTATCATAAGATGTCATAGAGTTGTCATAATTGTCGTAATGGTTGTCGTAGTTGTCATAGAATCTTATAATTGCCTAAATTTAGCCTATGACTCTTCATCCACCATCTTGGAAGTAACTCCTTCCTCCAAATTTGAATTTGAGGATGATGCCATATGTAAATAATGAATATTCCCTCATGTGGACCCCATACATCCACTTATGCGCCTCCATGACTAACTAAGACCCATTTCCACTACATTTTGGAGCATTTAATCTTTATTCCATCATTTATCGACCCATTTTCCACCTTCCACAAATATGAATTCGAATTTACGTGTGAAACTATAAGCCTTGGGGTTAAATATCAATAGTTTGATTTTTCCACATAACCCTTAGGAATTGGATAGGCCAACTTAAATCTTTATTTGAAAATTATTTAATTGGGGACATGACACAACTCCCACGCCAACTGTCTTCTCCACTACAATTATCCTCCCTCCCGCAACCTTTTCCTCCCTCCCAAGAACCACCACCTCTTCTTCTCACCCTCCTCGACCTACTTCGGCCTCCACCTCTGCGACCTCCCTCTACACAAGAGTTGTGGCATATCCCCTTTTCTACGCCACCCCTCTCATTGCCCCACGATGATGCCCCTTTCCATCCCCACCACTCTTCCTCTTTGTGCTCCCTCCACACTTCCACCATCCACCATTGCAGCCCCCTCTGACCTGTGTTCCCCCCTACACACTCCCAATCCCACGCTCTTGCGTTCCCTCCCGCCAGACTTTCCCTTTCCTTCGTCGGTTTGCACTCTCCCTACATCTCCTCACCTAGTACTCCTCTGTCACTTCCTCCCACATCCCCTTTGTCTGCTACATGCCACCATACAATCACCTACCGCCACACCAACCCTAAACCACATATTCAAAAAGTCAATTTATATAATAATAATAATATTATTATTATATAAATATTTTATATAATAATAATAATAATAATAATAATATAAATATTTTATTTAAACCCTAATGTTTAATAAAAATTAATATTTATTTTTATTAAAATCTTAATTCAGATTATAATAAAAATATTTAAATATAATTTTTATTATTTTTAGAATAATTATAGTAATTATTATTACTATAACAATTATTATAAATTCATCATTTTCGCAAAGACATTTTTCCATCCCTCATAAGCCAAAATTGGTTCTAATTATTCACCCCCACCTCTAAAAAGCATGACGACAAAGTTAAAATCCCAAATTGAGAAAATAGAGAAAGACGTCCAAGGTTTCAAGGAAATGATCAGGAGGAACTTAAGAAAGAAATCAAGGATGAAGTCATTCAAGTAGTTGAGCAGAAAATGGATTACAAGTTCGATATTATGAGCAAGGAACAGAAAATGTTGGACCAAAAATTGTCTAAGACCTAGAAAGTTATCAAGGCAATATTACAAAATATGCAGAATAGTAAGGACTAAAAACATGAACAACTTGGTTTGTATATGTCGATTACTTCATCTTGCAACTCTGAGTCCCCTGCATGCAACAAATTGAAAGGTACTCAATACAAGTCGTTCATAATGTACCTGCCTAGAGAAAACATAGAAATGACGAAATATAATGGAGGAGAAGACTAATGTGTCACTTGGTTAAATAAAGCAGAAGAGTACTTCGACATAAATAACATTACAACATACGAATAAAAAGTCAAGTACGCATCAATACACCTCAATGGATATGCCTACAACTAGTATATGTGGTGGAAGAGAGACAACTTCTCATACACTTGGAACTTGTTCAAGAACAACTTCTTAAAAAGGTTTCAAGGAATCACTAAGGATGAATTCTTCTCAAAACTTACCAAGATACAACAAAAGGGAGGCGTCGAAGAGTTCACGCACCACTGAGAATCTCTAGCTACCAAAGTGTTTGGGCTATCTGAAAAACAACGAATAGAGACATATTTGGGTGGCCTAAAACCATATATACAAAAATAATTAAAAATGCATGATATACAAAATGTCAAAGTGGGAAGGCATAAATAAAAATCAACAGGACTCAAACTAGAAGGAATACCCAAGGCAAGATTGGAAAAAGGTAGATATTGTGGAAACCATTGGTCACCAGTGCGATAGTTCCCAGTCATATGGCTACAAAATTGAAGGAGATTCAAAAACATCCACTAGTTGCTATGACAATACATTAGAGGAAATTTCAACTCAAAATAGGCTTTTCAACCCTAATTCAAATTCCATGTCATCATGTGTTAGCCAATGAAATTGGTTTAAATTTGAAATACCGTATAAGTCTCAAACAATTTTTTAATATAAATTTGGGGATAGGTATCATAAACAAAACTACTTTTTTGTTCGTATTTTCGACATATCTCCTTGTGTTTTTACTCAAATTTTGAGCGGGAGAGCTCCCTTAATGCAGAATTAAATTCCGCATCCAACGAGTACCCACTCTGCATACTTTTGATGGACCTCGCTACCCCAAAAATAAGAAATACCTAAAAAACCCATTTCGAGTGTGCATCTATCTTTCATTGGTAATTGATCATCGTTCTCTGCATTATTGACAAAGCTATTGCAATTTTTATTGTTAAATCGTTCACCTTGTGGACTGTATTGCAATTGGGGCTCACAGTGGACGCACAGGTGTCGTTGATCTTCCAAGATCAACGGACCGGGTTGTGTTTGTCAAGTTTAATATTTGTTAAAGGGTTGCGTTAATAAAAACTCTGTATTGGTGAAACCATGAATGTGTAGTCAATCATGATGGTTTTGTAGTCGATTCAGAATCCGTTCCATTATACATGCAGAGAATAGTGAGAGGTGTGGTATCAGAATGTCATTGGATTGGAAAACAAGTGTTGATCGTCTGTGAGGAGGCATTTTTTTTAGTAAATCCAAACCTTGGTGAATACCTCAATGACTGTTGTGACCTGCCATTGTAGTAAAATATAGGTTAATTCAGTTTCAAATAGAATCGATTGAAGAAAGGCATAACCATAACACCTGGTGAAGGAGCTGATACAAGTGTTGGAGATTTGCATTATCCTAGGACCTTGTGGGTTGGCCTTTATAGGCTATCATAAACAAAACACAAACAAAATGTTTAGATTAGTTGTTTTTCAAGGTAGAAAAGTTTCATCTCATAATATAGAACTGCATATAATTAAACGTCTTCTAGTTGGTGAGATTTTAAACACCTGTAAAGTTTGAATTTTTCATACCCAAATTTGAATACAAAACATGATGTTATAATATACAAGGTTGAAAAATGTCATCTCATGATATCAAGGAGCATACAATTAAAAAAACATTTTTTATACAAGGTTGAAGAATGTCATCTCTTGATATCAAGGTCCATACAATTAAAAAAAATATCTTTTAGTTGATTTTAACACTGGTGAAGTTTGGATTTTAAAATTTTGAAGTCTTCATTTTCAAATTTGAATAGAAAATCGGATACATATTCATGGGTCCACCTTATTTCTCTCCTTTAAATTGGAATTGTTTTTTCTTATACTCGTGGACTTTATTTATTTTTAAATGAGTTTTTTTGGGTCTATTTCTCTCTTTAAAATTAGTTTCGTTTTTCAAAGATAAGAGGGAAAAATACATCTCAATAAACACCTAACACAAATCAACATATGATACATCATTTTTGGGATTTGCGTAGTGTAAGTCATTAATCTATGACCGATATCCCATGAGTATAGTCGTAACTAACCAATTTCTCATGGTTTTGAATCGTACACTTAGCACTCATTGCACTAGGTGATGCTCAGAGGGGTGAAGAAGTGGGATTGGTACAAGAAAAACGAATTGCATAGCATCAATCATCACTTCCACGACTTCACTCGATAACGACTTCCCAAGAGGTTACCCATCACAGAACTCCTATGAATCCAGCGCTTAACTGTGGAGTTTCCCCCACAACCAAGCCCACTTAGCTTGCTACCCCATTTGCAAAACCTTAGCAAGTATTGTGCCTTATGAACTGTTCAGTTATATCTCCCTTACCTATGTCATATGTTTGACTGCGAAAAACCCCTATGCACAAATCAACATGTTATAATATACAAAGTAGAAAAGTTTTATCTCGATATTTCAAGGTACAAGCAATAAAAACATCTTCACACATCTTCTAGTTGATGGAAAGATATAATTTTTTTTAGGTTGTTAGTTGCACCATCTTGCTTACTAAGATTTGAGTCATGGTAAATAACAAAGTAGACCCTTATATGATATAAAGAAAGTTAATTTTTTTTACTATGTATTCATGATAAATTATTCACCAAATGAGCATCATCATCATAATGAATGAGTGTTCTAGAAAGCCTGTTTCGTCATAAATTAGTCCCTTATTATCATCAATAACATCAAATTGGAGCAGCAGCAAGTAACTTTCCAAGCACATCAATAAAAATCTAAACTCAAATTCTTTAGAGAACTTGCAGCAATATACTTTTTTTTGTAAGAAGTTTAGATAATTGTGGCATTGGTAGGCCCTCTAAAGTCACTTCTCTCATTACAGCAACTCTCTCAAGAATGAGATAAAATATATAACATAATCAACAAAATACATGAACATAAGCTTGTAAGCACCATTATAAACATTAACCATTGTTTCATCAAAATCAAGCAGAATATAAATCTCCCTCTCGCAATATATAGGGTCAATTCCCATGGATAAAACTTACACCAATGTATCTTTCACATAGTAAATCAGGTTGATGAGTGTTACCTAAGAAGTCATGCCTCACCATAAACTTATAACTATCTCATTAATTGATCACTAATTCTTGTCTTCCCAACTTTCGGATTAAAATCCGAATACAAAACACCTTCATGGCTAATCATGTAAACATAACATTTGCTGGACATTATAATTTTATTTACTTGCTATTACCATCAAGTTGAACATCACACTGTCTACTGAAGTTCCATATCCCTGCCATAAATAAACATCGTAAGTACAATGTCTTGCCTACATTTCTGACATAATAAATAGAATGTCTTCACACCATAAAAATAGCCATAATACTAATCTGTTAGAATGGTCATATTACATGTAATATGGTTAGAATATTTAGTAGTAGCTTGCATTTGATTATAGATCCGTTTTTATTGCATTTTCACTCACCTTTTAATCCTAACCCATTTGAAGAGGTACATGGAATGTTTCCTAGATAATCATAAATAAAAAATATTTGTTAAAGATTAATAGATCAGTTTTTATTGATTTTCGCTCACTTTTTAACCCTGACCCATTTGAAGAGGTACGTGGAATGTTTCCTAGATAGTCATAAATAGAAATTATTTGTTAAAGATTAATACTGAACACAAAAAATCTATAAGTAAAAATCAGCCACATTTGGTTAAAGACAACGCAAAAATCTATAAGAAGAAATCAACCATACTATCCCATACTGTTATTTAATCATATTTAACAACCAAATTAAATTAAAGTAGACGAAAGAAAAAGTTAAAACGACGTAGTGGACACGTACATTTGTTTTCTTGACCTTCATTTGTTGGTGTGTTTGCGGTGCGTCTTTTTTATTTATTTTGTTTGTTGTCGCTGTCACAATAAATCAGGTCATATAAACAATTGTTTATAAAATTTTCAAAGACACCATAGTTCTGGTGCAATACGAGATTACTAGTCTAATATAAGAGGTAAAGTAGCTATTTGCAATAGTTCTCTTAATATTACATTATATATTTTAAAATAAGTTAAAAACATACCGATCTCTTCTGCAACGCCTCAACTTTTTGTCAATGGGCTTCATGTCTTCAACTGATGGGTTAATCTTAGCTCTCTCCATCTATATATATTATAAAAGAAACACTAGAAGATCGTTTTAGACCAAATAGATTACAAATAATTGTGAAGGTAATTTTATAGAAGAAACTAATTCATTATAGAAATGAGAATTACCAATTCATTAATGGCATCGAGAGACTCAACGATCTCTAAATAAGAGACATTATTTTGTACTTGACTACAAAGACTCCGGAGATGCCTGAAAACATCATGGATAATAATGAATGCAGCATATCCAACGTGGAAATTAGAAAGATATAAATGGATATTTGGCAAAAAGATAAAAATAAAGCCACAATCGAAAGCAAAGAGCCAGATCCAAAAGGATTTATATAACAGCTGGTCATCACAGTTTGAGGTTCTAGAACAATTGTTAATTGTTACTTTTTATTGTTGAGTTCTGTTTTGTGAGTTAAAATGTAGAAGTGTTTCAATGTACATGTTGGAAGTCGAGGTAGTTTATGACAAATGTAATCAGAAACTATAATTAATTGATATCAAACTGGCCAGACCGATCATTACGTTAAATGTTTACCTGTTTTTAGTGTATTGTGAATAAATAAAATTATGTTTTTAGTGTCCTTAATTAATGAAAATGAAGAATATCAAAGTGTGGAGTAAAGCACCTGTCAAAGTCAAATGCCCTTATCTGTCCAGTCACTCTTTTTAAAGCAGCCAAAGCCAACTGTAAAAACTAAGATAAAAATTAGTTCATTTTGTAATGGCATGCCCTGATAGAAGGTAATTAGTCATCAATTGAATAGAAAAATACAAGTATATTGAGCAAAATTGTATCATAACAAATTAAAAAAGGGAAGGGAATGGAGAGAGTTTGAAATGATCACAATGGTTTGTACTATACAAAAACATATTAATCGAATCAAAAAACTACATTGGCAATTGAATCACATCTACATGAAAATCAATTTATGTCATTGATTTTGTTAGGGTTAAATGGTTTTTTTTTTATCAATAGGGATCTATGAACCCCATCTCTGTATCATCACAGTACCACTTCATCAAATTTGGGACTTGTGAAATTTGACCAAATCACAGATTGTTCATGTTAAAAACATAACTCTGAAGGTCCTTCCTCATAGTTTTGGGGTGGGTGTGATGAAGGGGACTTGAAAGACTTTGTTCCTTGTTCCTTTATGTATTTATGTAAAAAGTGACTTTTATGTAAATAAAGACATGTTTTGTACTTTATGACTGTGGGTCTCACTTAAGTAATGTATTTAGTGTTTTAATTATTAAAAGGTGCATTTAACTTAGACCTTTGGTTTTGTCATTTAATCTTAGCCCTTGGATGGGTAGTTAAGAAGGTAGTTACAAAAAATGAAGTATAAACATTGAAAAATGAGCAAAAGAGGACACACTCACCACCAAGAAGTGAAGGAGAAAAAGGGTTTCCCAAGCCAAATTGGCACAATTTCCAAGAGAAAACCAGCAGCAAGAATTCCAAGCAGCATATAACAGACTGACAGTACAGTACAGTCACACGTATGGACATGTTTCCCAAGATTGTTGACTGTTGCATTAAATGCAAACCGTACATGCTGTACAACAATGTTTTATGGCACGTGTGGGCTCGAAAATCAAGGCAACAGACTGACAGTACAGTACATGCTGTACAACATGTGTGGGCAGGCCATACCATTAGAGGAAATTTCAACTCAAAATGGGCCTCCTAAAAAAATAATAAAATAATAAAATAATATTTATTAATTTTGGAGGAAGAAAATAAAAAAACTACTTTTTTTGTTTGTATTTTCGACATATCTTCCTGTTATTTACTGAAATTTCGATCGGGAGAGCTCGTTGGATGCGAAATTAAATTCCGCGTCCAACGAGTACCCACTCGACATATTTTTGACGGACCCTGCTACCCCAAAAACAAGAAATATCTGAAAAAACGAAATGATGACAACGAGCACCCACTCAACGTACTTTCGACGGACCCCGCTACCCCAAAAACAAGAAATACCTGAAAAAACGTGATGATGATGTCATCATCACGTTTTTTCAGATATTT
>LPNX010525049.1:0-18392 GCA_001517045.1 Pseudotsuga menziesii | reverse complement strand
ATTCAAAGATAAGTGTTGTGACTCTCTTGTACATTTACTGATGAAACTATGGATATATGACTCTTTACCCTACTTTTGGTCTGTGTTGGCTTTACTGTGGGTTTGTTTAGCTTCTTAATTGACAATTTCAGTGCTGGTTAATGTTTGTTTTCTAGCAGTGCTTGTTCATTATGGGTAAACTTCATTACAGGCTTTTTGTTAGTTTCTTGTGATATATATACATCTTTATCAGTGATTGTGTTTGATTTAGTTGTTGCTTATCTGATGAATGTATTCCCTACATGCTCTTGAAGTTTATGACCAAAACACTTAAAACAAAAACCCTAAACCCTAGTTTGAATTGAATTTACTCTTGAGATTGTGTTGGCTTGTTCCCCTAGCCTTAGGAACAATTTCTGGCACAAACAGAACCCACGTAACAACACCAAAAATTAACTTAGTTTGCAGAAAAAACTTATAACAACAATACTCTTTTTTTAACAATTGTGGTTTTGAGGTTAATACAAATTTTAATGCATGAATGGGTTTTAAGACCTTTTTCTCATTAAGGATGTGTTGATGCCTGGAACTTCGCAGGCGACAACAGTAAGGGATTCTCCCCAATCAATGTTCCCAACTAGCCCGTTGACTGTTTGGTATAGGGAATCTGTCTGGTTTACGGTCCAGCTACCGTAGGTCAAAGTAACAAACAAGGGTTCTACCGGTTGCGGCCCGGTCCACCGGAATTTGCATTTTTGACTTAAAGAAATGATATGCAAGTGCCTAACTAAATGCAGGGCGATCAAGGTGCAGGGAGCGGTCACAAAGTGATGCGCAGGTTCTTACCTCTCGTCTTTTGCTCACGAGCAACAGACCAAAACAAAAGAAATAAACTAACTATCTAAACTATCCCTAGGGAGCAAGATTATCATTTTGAATGAGCAATACATTTTCACATACATTAAAAAGAAACACAGATAGCTGATATTTCTCCTAAAGTACATGAATGCTTACAGATCTTTAAATAACTAGATAGCCGACCATTTTATAACAACATTTATTGCTCACAGTGAAAAAAAATATCCCAGAAACATACTGAAGAACGTTTAACCAGAACATAGGTTTAGAACATTAAAGACTCTTACAGTAAATGAAACACAGCTGAAAACGAAATAGTTCCTCTTCAACATTATTCATTGAGTTGCATTGATACATTCCACTTTACACCTTCTCCGATAGACAAAATTGCAGTTTCCTTTGCAAAACGAAATAGTTCCTCTTACAAGCAAACATGTACAAATTTTTCCAGGGGAAAAAGCCCCTTTTCAGTCCTACTTCCCCAATATTTAAACTACAACTCTTGCCCCTTGGGCTGCCTCTCAGCGTGTGACTCTCCAACATCTTCAACGTTTCAGCTTCCTCTTCTGGCCATTGCGCTTTCCCAATCATTCTCTATGAGCGTTTATCTTCTGACCAGTAACTGATGAGTCTTCCTCGTCGGTGCCTCCTTCATTTGCTTGCTTTGTCTTTTTCTGCGTCTCGCCTTCCTTGTGATCATGCCGGTTCTGGTCCGACCAAGCTAAGTCTTAGCCCATGGTCGCTTTAGTAGCACCGAATCCCTTCTGCACACAATTACAATGCATTATCCGCTACAAAGGGGAGTTTTTAAACATTAAACATTCTCTGCCCAGCATTGTAAATCCACAAGAGAATAGTCAGGGTCATCTGGACAAGGTATCGATTAAGCTTTGGGTGGGCAAAATTATAATCGGTGGTCGGCACTGCTTATGCATTGGACGAGACAAGACTTCAGGGGCCGCAATGGTGGAGGAGAACAAGGACCGGGTGCTCGAAAATACGGGCGAAAGGTGAGAATCGGACGTCGGGGGGAAGAGTGCTTCGGAACCAGGAGGGGTGGCTCATCCGTAACGGCGGACGGAACAATGGCTGGGGACAGGCGACGAGGTAAAAAAAACTTAGTTCGAGCGGGGAAGACAAGGTTGGACGTCGGAAGATACTTGAATTGGAAGCCAATTAGATTTTAGCAGCCGCAACGGCGGAGGAGGAGAGCTAGAGGGCACGCAGAACGGATGGGAAACTAAGTCGGACGTCGGAAGAGACTCAGATCGAACGCTGGCTATCTCTTCCCGGCTGCAACGGTAGGCGAATAGAAGCTACAGACAAGCGATTTACAATTGACATACATCGGGCGTCGGACGGTTTAGGCAATCGGACGAAAGAAAAGTCAAGGAGCCGCAACGGTGGAAGGGTTGAAACATTGCAGCCCCCGATCCAGCAGTAAAAGAGGCCCGCTTGTAGGGAAACTCAAGTATTTGAGCAGTGCTAAGGATCGGCTGTAACCAAAAACGCTTCTTTTCACAGAGGATGCTCTGAAGAACAGCAAATTTTCTTCTCTTCGACCACACATTCACGACTCAAACCCAAAAACGAACAAGGCATACATAAATTACTGACATCATGCTCAAGGAGCCCAAGCCACACAAAAATAATGAGGAGGGGCCCAGAAATTAAAAAATTAATTTGGGGGGGAAAACAGTTGCGGCAGCAACAACTGGCGATTACCTGGTGAACCTAGACCTCTGGGTGACTTTTCTTTGAGTAGCAGACTGTTTCCTAACCAAAATGCATTAAAAGAAATCTTCCAGCTGTCCGGATTTCTCTCATGACCAAAGTGTGTACCTTAATAATTGATGCTAGTCCCATTTGGGGAGAGGGGCAACCGAAACCTTCAAGTCCAGACCACTATGTTGAGGCCAGAGTATGATTTTCATTATTACCTCTGTTTTCAGTTAGCTAACAGTATGGACACCATAGGATTGCAGCATATAGTAAACAGCAGTATTCGTTTGTTCCTCGTTCCCATGCCATTTTAACACTTTGTGCCTTTGGACTTTTGTCCTTTCATCCGAGTCCTTCTGTATGCCTTTCTTACTGAATTTTAATTCAGGATCCTCTATCCCATAGTGCCCTTTTGTGTGAGTGGTGTACTTTAAGTCTCAACTCACGGACGGAGAGGATCTTTTGGCAATTTAGTATTTATGCTTTAGCACTTGCTTTGATTTATGATGCTTTTATAGAATTTTGACTCTTTGTCTGCCTTTTGGCATTTGTTTCTTGGCATGGGATCATTTATATTTAATACGCTGTTCACCTTGCTTCCTCTCATGGGTCCTTTACTATCGCTCCTTAGAACATTTCAAATGTGACGTGGATGGAGCCCCGACATAGTATTCTAGACTCTTTGAATCCGATTTAATTCACAGGGGTTAAGCTGGACTTCAACGCACACAACATTTTTATTCGAGAAAACCGCTAGGCTGGAAGAATTCTTTAAGCAATACATAGGCTGATACTCAACATATTTGCTATTCCCAACAGACCTTAATATCCTCCAGACAAACGCAAGTTCGTTTCCCTTATTGAAAATCAAGACTTAAAATTAAATCAAATGAAAGCATGACTCGAAAACAAACACACAACTTATTTATCTACAAGGAAAAACAAATCAAAGAAAAATAAGAAAAGTAGGGCTTGAGAACCAAACCATTAACTGGCAAGTTCTCCTCCCATCCCTGTAAATCCTGAAGCATGAAAGTAGCAGGGCCAAGTTTTGCTGTGATTTGAAACGGGCCTACCCACAACTGCTGGAATTTGGTATGTTTTCCTTTTTCATCGTGGGGGTGGTCCCACTTAAGGACTAAGTCTCCTACTTCAAAGTCCTTTTTCCCAGATTTATGTTTGTCAAACCATCTTTTGACTACCTCCTGTTGTTGTTTGAAACGTTCTCTAGCCTTGGATCTGACTTCTTCTGCTTTTAGGAGATTATATATTCTTATTTGCAGAACCTCATCCTCTGACCCCCTAGACTCTTGAGCTAGTATGGAAGACGGTAGCATAACATTGGGAGGCAGGATGGCTTCCTTTCCGTACACAAGGGTATAGGGTGACACTCCTACTGCAGACTTGGGGGTAACTTTGTCAGCCCACAGGGCGTTTGGCAAGGCTGAGTGCCAACTTCGCTGGTTTTCTATGACAGTCTTCTTTAGGATTCTAATGAGGTTCTTATTGGAGGATTCAGCTAGGCCATTCCCTTGCGGATAGTAGTTAGCAGAGTAATGTAATTTTATCCCTTTCTCTTGAGCAAATGCAGTCAATTTGATGGATGAAAAGTATTTAGCATTATCAAAAACTAACGAAACTGGAACTCCAAACATGGTCATGATATGATCTTGTAAGAAGCTAATGACTTCATCTTCGTTTATCTTGCGCAATGGGATAGCCTCGACCCAGCAAGTGAAATAATCAGTTGCAGTAAGAATATACTTGTGCAGCAGGGAAGAATTTGGCTTTATTTCTCCAATGACGTCTATTCCCCATTGTTCAAAAGGCTCTGTGATCATTACCGGCTTTAGAGGTGCTGCTGCTCTAGGTTGTGTTCCACCACATCTTTGGCAAGTATCACATTTTCTGACGTGTGCATGTGCATCCCTGAAAAGTGTTGGCCAGTAGTAACCGGCTCTAAGAACCTTGTGGGATGTAGTGTCCCATGAATAATGTCCCCCAGCCGGGCCATCATGCAATTCAGACATTACTTTCTCAGCATCTTCTCTCTCCAAGCATCTCAGGAGGACTCCATCATAGTTTTTTCTGAACAATACGCCTTCTATGATTTGATAGGAAGCTGATTTCAGACGCAGAGCTCTTCTTTGTTTGGAACTCCAATGTTCCAGTAACACCCCTAACTGCAAGTAATGCACAAGGTCTCTATACCAAGACTCAGGAGCGGTGAATAAAGGGAAAACATCCGTTACATGCAACTTAGCTTCATCTTCCCATGCTTGTTCCTCATCGTTTGTCTTCCCAGTCATCAGTTTGCATAACCCTTGACCTTTTACTATAGTAGCTGGCTTGAATTCAAGATCGTATTCTTGAAGGGATGTTACCCAGTTGCCCCTTCTTTCTCCTAATTCCTTTTGAATGAGAAGGGATCTTACAGCTGGGTAAGGGACTATTACCTTGGTTCGATTTTTTAGTATATAAGGCCTGAATTGCTTGACTGCATTAAATACTACATATGCCTGCTTATCAATGGCTGGGTAGTTTAATTCAGCCCCTTGTAGCCCAGTGCTCATAAAATAAATTGGGAATTCATCACCCCCATCTTCCTTTTACGTAAGTACGGCTGCCAATGAATCATCGGACGCAAATGTATATATAATAAAGTCCCTATAAAAATTTGGACTTTTCAGAGAGGGCGCATGTGCGATAGCAGTCTTGATTTTTCTGAAAGCATTCTTTTATGTTTCAGTCCACTTAAACTGTGCATTTTGCTTGACCATCTGCTGTAATGGTTTAACAGTCTGGGAAAAATCGGGCACAAACCTACGCACGAAATTGATTGTTCCCATGAAGGATTGCATTCCCTTTTTATTATGGGGCATGGGGATTTGTTCAATGGCCTTGATTCTTTCCGGGTCTATAGATATACCTTTCTTTGAAACTATATGCCCCAGTAACTTTCCTTCGGTAACCGCGAATACGCACTTCTTGGGACTGA
Source organism: Pseudotsuga menziesii (assembly GCA_001517045.1). Lineage (NCBI taxonomy): Eukaryota > Viridiplantae > Streptophyta > Pinopsida > Pinales > Pinaceae > Pseudotsuga > Pseudotsuga menziesii. Next base: position 12,835 of record LPNX010525049.1, on the reverse strand, counting down.
GGGAGATGCCATACTTCTGACAGCGCTCGAAAATTTGCTTTAGGTGGAACGTGTGCTCCCCTCTTTTCTTTGAAAATATTGTTATGTCATCAAGGTAGACCACCACACTTCGCCCAATCAATCTGCGGAAAGCTATGTCCATAGCTCTCTGAAATGTCGCGCCAGCATTAATTAGGCCAAAAGGCATTCTTCTATATGCGAAAGTTCCCCATTTAGTTCTGAATGTTGTCTTCAATCTATCTTCCTCAGCCACTAACACTTGGTTATAGCCCGAGAATCCGTCTAACAATGAAAACAATTCAGAACCAGAAACCATCTGTAGCAGTTGCTCCATGGGAGGCACCGGATAGTTGTCTTTGTCTAATGTGCGGTTTAAGTTTCTGAAGTCGACGCACAGTCTGATTTCTCCCGACTTTTTTCTGACCAGCACCAAATTTGACACCCATTCTGAATGTCGGAATTTAAAAATAATCCTAGCATCTAACAATTTCTTCACTTCGCTTTGGATTAGTGGTTACAGCTTTGGGTGTATCTTCCTCAGCGGCTGCTGATATGGCTTGATGCCTGCTTTAATAGGAATGATATGTTTGATGATATTAGTGTCATAGGTTTTTAAATCTGCATACGTCCATGCAAAGACATCTTGGTACTGCTTAAACAGACTGAGGAACTTGTCTCTTTCTGCTGGTGAACAACACTTGTCAAGGTTCACGAACTTAGGCTCCGTTTCAGTCCCTAAATTTATTAGCTCGAACTGTAGAGTTGAGCTGTGCGTCTTCACATTAGCGGGTCTTCTAAATTTCTCGTTCAGGTCAAACATCTTTTCTAACGTCCTGACCCCTTTGGGAATGAAATTGTCATATCTCATTTCAGCCTGATGTTCCTCATCGTCGATAATGGCTCCTTTAAAGGCCTCGTCATTTGTCAAGCATTCGATTATTTGCTGATCATCGTCAAACACTCGTAAATTGGTGATCATGTCAGGAACTGATGCCCTGAAAAGTAATTCAATAGAGCATTTGTTATTAGTGGGAACCAATCTGGCGGTTGATGTAGCTAGAAGATCAGCGGTTGCATTTTTTATTCTTGGAATTGAAATAATGTTAAATGCATGAAAATTTTTAAGCAAATCCCATACCTCGTTTTGGTAAGCTTTCAAATGAGGGGAAACACAATGTATTTGATTCCTTATTTGTTTCACAACTATTTCTGAGTCCCCAAAAACTTTTAAATTACTAACCTTGAGCTCAATCGCCTTCTTGAGTCCCTGTAGCAGTGCTTCATATTCAGCCGTATTGTTAGTACATTCAAACTCTAATCTACAAGATAGGAAGTGCTTATTTTTTTGTGGATCAATAAGGACGCAGCCGGCCCCTGACCCCTCTAATGTTTTCGATCCGTAAAAAAATAAATTCCAAAAAACATTATCTACTGAAAAACAATCTACCCCTACTGCTAAATCTACTATTTTACAGTCAATATCATTAGCCTGAGAAAAATGAAGAAGATCAGGCTGGGTGTTAGATGTGTCACTGGCCTCTTCCGTTTGATAATTCCCCGGTTCCAGCTCAAGAAAGTAGTTTCCCAATACAGATTCGACTGGTACATTCTTCCCATCCAATTGAGTGACATTGTACTTCATGTGAGGTTCTCTCAAAACCTTGATCTGATTAGGACTCCCTTTGTGCGGCAACCAAAGATGTGACCAATCTGTGGCGAAATACCCATTTAATTTGGCTGACCAATCTCTTCTCAGGACCAGGCCGTAAGCATCTGGTATGTCAGCCACTAAAATGTTAATAAATTGGCACACTCTGTCATCAGACGCCAAGTGGATTAGAACGTCTTCCATCTCGCCAACTACCTTGACGTCTGTCCTATCCAACTGCACCACCCTCCACGTGGTTGGCTTAGGCTGCCCATTTATTTTCTTACATACTGATATGGGCATGACATTAATTGATGCCCCTGAGTCCGCTAGACAATTGTGCACGTTATGATTAAAAATTTCAAACGTCAAGAGGAAAGGTGGATGTTTAGTTTTAGACTTACCTCCAATGCTAGCTTCCCCAATTTCTTCTTCCTCCCGAGGTTGATTGTCAGCGGGCAACTTTTCTTCTGATGTTTCCAGTGCTTTCAACAACCTTTCTTTCTGTTGAGGTACTTTGCACATTTCAAACAGCGGGACGTTTGCCTTTATCTTCTTTAGATCTTCGACAATGTTATATTTGATTAGTTGTCTAGTGGACTGAGATTTATCAGCACTCACATTCTCTTCGTTTGGCTTAGGCAGCGTTCTGTTTTGCTTTGGATCTTGGCTGGTAATGGTAAATTCCGGAATCTGATCAGCCAATGATTTGTCTTGAAATTTCTTTTTTATATTTCTTTGCAGCCTTCGAATCTTTGGGAGCAGAAGACTGTCATCACTAACAGCCCCTTTTCTCCTAGTTGTCACGTTAGCCTCCCTGATATCTTTGCATCCCTAGGTATTTTCCTCCTCTGCATCGAGTAAGGAGACAGAATTCCATAATGTCATGGTCTCGTCCTCCTGCCCTTTTGTAGAAGTGGAAGCAGCATTTTCGTTATTTTCATCTTCATCTTCCTCCGTTAACCTTGAATCCAACATCTGATTCATGACCAATGTCATTGAATTTATCCATTGCGGATAGTTCTTTTCGGAATGAGGCTGTTGATGAAAAGTACAGAAATTTTCCATCCCTAACTCTGTCAGATTCATGGATGCAGTTTTTTGAGGAGGAGGTTGGGTCTGATTGCCATCCTCCCTTTTCTTATAATATGGCCTGAAGAACTTTTGTGCTTCTTTTTCCTTTTCTAAGTCTATGATCTTATTGGACAGCTTTTGCATCATTTTAGCCATGCTTTCATAGTCTGGTGTCTTTTCTTCTTTAGGCTTGGTGAACAATAAGGTTTTTCTTCCCGCACCTTTCTCTCCTGATTGTTCCAGATAGTCCTCCACACTTTCTCTTTCTGCTTCCACCACTTCTGCATCTTCATAGGTCTCTGTTAAGGTAGGCTTGGCCCTACCTTTTGCAAACATGGCTAAATCAGGACCCAAATCTGAAGTATAGTATTCGATCAGTACTTTGTCTGAAGGCTTATTTGTTTCAGAGAAATTTTTAAGATATGCTGCAAACCTTTGTGTGAAGCTGTGCACTTTTTCCCTTTTCTATTTCTTTAAGGCACACAGTCCTTTCATGAGGGTAGCGTGAGTCTTTTGGACTGCATACTTACTCCTAAACATCCTCTCGAAGGTATCCCAGTCTGGGATAGAGTTAGCGGGCAATCCAAAATACCACGAGGCCGCAGCTCCTTTGAGGGTGTGCGGGAATAGTCTACACACTACATCTTCGTGTTCCCCAGCCCTCAGACCTTTTATTGCCAAGTAGAAACTTTGTAGGTGGTCATCCACTAGGATTTTCTCATTTGGATCAAATTTGGGCAGTAGCTTCTCAAAGGCTTGAGGTAGATCATGCAAAGGTGGGGTCATATTTAGAGGTGATCTAGCTTTCCAAGCTGGCGGTGGATTTGGTGGATTAGGTGGATTCGGTGGATTTGTGTTAACGCCGGCCATGAGCTGAGGCGGAGAGTGAGGGGGTGAACCAACAAGAGAGTGAGGACGTGAACCAACCGGGGTGTGTACAGGAGAACTGTAAGGAGTGTCTGGGCCTACTTGGTTCAAAGGCAATTCAACCTCCTGTATGGCAGTTTCCACAAGTTCTTCCCAGTCTCCAACCAACACTGAATCTTCAATTAGAGGACAGTCTTTCTTCTTGTACTCTCTTCTAGGCAATTCGTGGATAATAGGCAACCCTCCAATCTTCTTTACATAAGCACGGGTATGTCTTCTCAGATCATTAAAAATTTCGTTGCGAACAGGATATAGATGTTCTCTATTTTCTTCTTCCGGAATTGAATTACGTGGTCCACTACTTTCAGAACTATAACCAGCGGAATAATCTCGGTAAAACGGGTTTCCTCGGCCAGCCATGCACTGGCGGCCCTCCTTCTAGCGCCAAAAACTGTTGATGCCTGGAACTTCGTAGGCGACAACAGTAAGGGATTCTCCCCAATCAACGTTCCCAACTAGCCCGTTGACTGTTTGGTATATAAAATCCGTCCGGTTTACGGTCCGGTTACCGTAGGTCAAAGTAACAAACAAGGGTTCTACCGGTTGCGGCCCGGTCCACCGGAATTTGCATTTTTGACTTAAAGAAATGATATGCAAGTGCCTAACTAAATGCAGGGCGATCAAAGTGCAGGGAGCGGTCACAAAGTGATGCGCAGGTTCTTACCTCTTGTCTTTTGCTCACGAGCAACAGACCAAAACAAAAGAAATCAACTAACTATCTAAACTATCCCTAGGGAGCAATATTATCATTTTGAATGAGCAATACATTTTCACATACATTAAAAAGAAACACAGATAGCTGATATTTCTCCTAAAGTACATGAATGCTTACAGATCTTTAAATAACCAGATAGCCGATCATTTTATAACAACATTTATTGCTCACAGTGAAAAAAAATATCCCAGAAACATACTAAAGAACGTTTAACCAGAACATAGGTTCAGAACATTAAAGACTCTTACAGTAAATGAAACACAGCTGAAAACAAAATAGTTCCTCTTCAACATTATTCATTGATTTGCATTGATACATTCCACTTTACACCTTCTTCGATAGACAAAATTGCAGTTTCCTTTGCAAAACGAAATAGTTCCTCTTACAAGCAAACATGTACAAATTTTTCCAGGGGAAAAAGCCCCTTTTCAGTCCTACTTCCCCAATATTTAAACTACAACTCTTGCCCCTTGGGATGCCTCTCAGCGTGTGACTCTCCAGCATCTTCAACGTTTCAGCTTCCTCTTCTAGCCGCTGCGCTTTCCCAATCATTCTCTATGAGCGTTTATATTCTGACCAGTAACTGATGAGTCTTCCTCGTCGGTGCCTCCTTCGTTTGCTTGCTTTGTCTTTTTCTGCATCTCGCCTTCCTTGTGATCGTGCTGGTTCCGGTCCGACCAAGCTAAGTCTTAGCCCATGGTCGCTTTAGTAGCACCGAATCCCTTCTGCACACAATTACAATGCATTATCCGCTGCAAAGGGGAGTTTTTAAACATTAAACCTTCTCTGCCCAGCATTGTAAATCCGCAAGAGAATAGTCAGGGTCATCCGGACAAGGTATCGATTAAGATTTGGGTGGGAAAAATTATAATCGGCGGTCGGCACTGCTTATGCATTGGACGTGACAAGACTTCAGGGGCCGCAATGGCGGAGGAGAACAAGGACCGGGTGCTCGAAAATACGGGCGAAAGGTGAGAATCGGACGTCGGGGGGAAGAGTGCTTCGGAACCAGGAGGGGTGGCTCATCCGCAACAACGGACGGAACAATGGCCGGGGACAGGCGACGAGGTAAAAAAAACTTAGTTCGGGTGGGGAATACAAGGTCGGACGTCGGATGATACTTGAATCGGAAGCCAATTAGATTTTAGCAGCCGCAACGGCGGAGGAGGAGAGCTAGAGGGCATGTGAAACGTATGGGAAACTAAGTCGGACGTCGGAAGAGACTCAGATCGGATGCTGGCTATCTCTTCACAGCCGCAACGGCGGGCGAATAGAAGCTACAGACAAGCGATTTACAGTTGACATACATTGGGCGTCGGACAGTTTAGGCAATCGGACGAAAGAAAAGTCAAGGAGCTGCAACGGCGGAAGGGTTGAAACTTCGCAGCCCCCGATCCAGCAGTAAAAGAGGCCCGCTTGTAGGGAAACTCAAGTATTTGAGCAGTGCTAAGGATCGGCTGTAACCAAAAACGCTTCTTTTCACAGAGGATGCTCTGAAGAACAGCAAATTTTCTTCTCTTCGACCACACATTCACGACTCAAACCCAAAAACGAACAAGGCATACATAAATTACTGACATCACGCTCAAGGAGCCCAAGCCACACAAAAATAATGAGGAGGGGCCCAAAAATTAAAACATTAATTTGGGGGGGAAAACAGTTGCGGCAGCAACAGGATGTTGAATAATATTCTTTAATCACATTTTTTACAATTTTGACCATTGGTAATTAAATAATTAATTAAGTGTCGCAACTTTAGTTATAATTCAATCTCTAGAGTTAAATGTTTCAATTATCTAAGTGAATGGTTAGTTAGCCTAACCTTAACTTATTTGTATTTGTTGTGCTTAAACTTAACTTAGTCTTAATTTTAGCACCTTTGGACTTTTTAAGGGTTAGGGACACTACATAGTACCTCAAAAGTCAGTGGCCGAGGTCACTCCATTCGAAGAACTGATGGGACATTAGCCTAATGTCTCACATATGAGGGTTTTTAGCTCCAAAGCATGGGCCGAAATCCCATATTCCAAGAGGAAATCCTTCCAACCCCAAAGTAGCGAATTTATTATGATGAGATATGCAGATGATGCAAAATATTACAAGTTGTTGGAGATTGAAACCATGGGATTATTCATAGAGTGTAGTGTCCAATTCAATGAAGATCCATTGCATGATCTACAACCAGCTGAAGAGGATGGTATAAATGATCAACCTACACCGTTTTCATATGAAGATGTTTCTACTAATGTTTTAGATCCATAATATGAATATGAGGACCAAGAGGAGCCCGATATTGATATTGAGAATGAAGATCAAGAAGATACAGATCCATATCCAACTACTACCCCCAATCCAAGACCTAAATGGGCTCAAAAAATCATTGAAGTTGTTGGGAACAATGCTAGGGATTAATCTAACAGAAAGAAAACCAGATCTCAATTTCATGATGAGAACCTTGCTCTATGTCATACATATCCACTTATCCTAGAGAGGTGCTACATGATGCTAGGGTCTGATCCACAGTCCTACAAAGAGGTTTGCCATGATCCAAGGGTGCAAGAATCCATGGAAGAAGAATATGATTTGCTACAGAACAACAAGACATGGGAGCTTATCTCCTTACCTCCAGGGAGAAATATTTTCTAGTTCAAATGGATCCATAAAACCCAACTAGTATCAGATTGACCTACTACCAAATATAAGGCTCAATTAGTTGCAAAGGGGTATTCACAAGTTCATGGGTTAGACTACAAAGAAACATTCACCTTTGTTGCAAGAATGGATTGCATAAGGATAGTTTTGTCCATTGCGGCTTCGAAGAAATGGGAGGTACATTACATGGATGTGAAGAGTGCCTTCCTCCATGGTGACTTGGAAGAAGAGTGTTGGTGTTTCCTCCTTTGAACCAGGTTCAGACACTCGGTTATTTGTCAACAAAACCCAAGATATCAACCCTAAAGAGTAGGGCTCAGTCAACAACACCTGCAATGCAAATGCAGTCTCACCCAAGATATCTCTATGGGTAACTGCTAGAACTAGGTTTCTGTAGTTGGGTGGGGATTTCATCTTCCTCGGCACCTTGTTATCTTCCTCGACCGAATTTAGGGGTTTTATTTCCTATTCTTAGTGCATTCAGTCAAGATATTATTCTACTTGTCCGTCGACATAGATTACAATAGTAATGTAAATCTTTAGCACAAATTCTATCTATCAACAGTGTGACACACGCATCTTATAACTCATTCATAAACATATGCTAGTCAATCTATTCAAATATACTATTCACATCATACATTCATTCAACATAAATATATTCATCAAATACACATGGATTCAACATTTAACGTGGAAACCTATGTGGGAAAAAACCACAAAGGCACTCTTCATATGGCATGAGAAATATATTGCACCTTTTTTCTACACACTCAGCTTATAGACTCTTTTCTAGGTCTTCTCTACAATCTATATGTACTTCTCTTCTCTCATGCTCTCTAGTCTTAGATCTCTAAAGTTTCCTCTCCTTCACTCTACTGTCGATCCGCACACATCCTAGATCGACTCTCTTCTCTACCACTCTTTAACTCTACAATCATACAACTCTTCTAAGGAAGAATAATCCAGAGACCTAGAGACCAAACCACACACAACATGTGTTATCTCTTTTATAGGCTCTTACATGTCATAATCAACGGGTTCTATTCTGTTAGCCAACAAGATCTCATTCCTATTTTTGTACATCCAGTTATACTGAAAGTAGGAACTATCAACCCATAAATACAAAGATACTTTATTCCCAAAGCATGCGCTATTCTAACTGATTTCTTACCCATGATCATTGATCCATTCTTTTCAATTGTTGTATTCGTCTTCTGTCGTGGTTCCTTCCATCGTGAATGTTTTCTTTGGTCGCGGTTGTTCTCTTTCCTCGCGAACTCTTATCCCATAGTTGCTTCTGCCATAGCTTCTCTTTCCCAGCTACTTTAGTCATAGCTTCTCTTTCCTTTGCAGACTCTTCTATCATGCGACCCGAGTCTTCATATTCCCAAGCAGAATTCTGGCTATCTTTTCCTAGGTCCAACAGGCCCCCAACACTCACATGTGGCTCGTCCCGAGCCAAACTAGTCCGAGACCTATGTTGTGATGACCTTACTTTGAAAATCCTGGAATATTTTCAATAACTGTGCGATCTCTTTCCATAATTTTTCCTCCTTCTTCTACAAATTCTCCAAAAGGTCAGAACTGATGTGTTTCGATGTTGTAAGTCCTGTTGACTCTACTGCTTGTCGCATTCTCTGGCGTACATGTTGAATAATACCTATGACTTGTTCTTCCTCTTCTTGTACTTTTGCAACCCTGTCAATGTGCTTCTGTTGCTGCATTTGCAGTGTTACTACTTGTTGCTGTACTTTTTTCATCTCAACCACCTTAGCCATTTTCTCTGCTAAGGGAAGCTTCTTCATTTCATTCATCATCTGGATCACCTCTGTCTTCACAGTGCGCAACTACTCTGTGACTTTCTCTAACTCTTCATCATCGATCAATGCTTCCCATGTCCAAGAAACTTGGTCGATTGCCTTGGCACAAAGTGCCTTCGCCTCTTCGATCTTCTTCACAACCTATGTTGATGTACTTTTTTCTTCTTTAGGTTTGAAAGGTTATTTCTTTAGAACTCTAGTACTGGTGAGAGAAAAGTTCATCAACATCACAAAATATATCTTGAGCTTCTTGTAAAGTTCATTCACATCACCAAATATATCATGTGCTTCTTGTAAAGCTAAAGGAGACATCATAGGCTCTCGTCGTTGTTTACCGTTACCCGAAGTCCTTTTCAAAATGACTGATTTTACCAAACGGATACTTTGCATTTTGGTGATTCTACTCTTTGGTGCGTCAGGTGGTTTTGGAAGAATATCGTCTAGTAGCCTAATTTCAACTATTGCTTATTCATGTCCCAGCAGTGGTGTTGCTGGTTTCTTACGATTACTAGACCGGTTCCTCTTTGACGTGCCAAGTGGGTCTGGTCGTAACCTCACTTCAAGGCTTACTGGACTGTGTTCAACTTTTTCTGCAACCACAACCTGCGATGGAATATACCCAATAATGTCTTCCCTAATGAGTGTGGTTGATGCAGTTGCGACATCGGATTTTGCAACTGTGCTTGTACTAGAAATGGAAATAACCATACTATGTGAAAAACTTACTTCGGCTCTTGCAGTTGCAGACAACACATGAATACTCTCACTCAAATGTAGTAGAATGAACTGAAGCTTGGGCCTGAAGGTGATAACATCTATATTTTTAATCAATCAATCCTTCACACGCATGGAAAATTATTGGAAAGGTGGCAGTGATTTCTGTAACATGGGCCTATCATCCAAATGATCATACAAAAACCGCCATAAAAACTTGTCATTCTCCTGTCACATTAGTGGTACTTATTATGCAATAATGACAGAAGTGACCAAAAAGCACGCCATCAAAATCGATCTTGCATTTTTGAATTAATTACGGCCAGCTGTCATTTCTGCAACACCAGTTCATCTTGCGATAACTCCTCTTCTTCTGTGACATGTATTCAACCTTCGAATTATTTTTGCGATTGCAATAGATAGATTGTCTTCGCAAGCCTTTTTCATTTGCGACTGATAAATAGTCCGTGACACCTTTTTCTTCCTCTTGTGACATACTAGTAGCCTACGATTAACCCCAAAACAAAATTATTGAGAGGGTATTTTCTTTCTCTCTTTTCTTTAATCGACCAAGTCGCAGCTATGCTGGTAGAGATTTAGCTGACTTCCATTCACCAATCCTTTGACAGGTGTTCCATCTAAGTTCTGTAGTTTCATTACACCATTGTTATTGATATGAATGTCAATATACAGTCCTTGCCAGTTTGTTTTCATCTTTCCCGACTGCTTTAAAAATTTGTTATCGTACAAAAGAACAAGTGCTTCAACTTGAAATTGCTTATTCTTGATTTGGCGATCATGCCATACTTTATGTCATTCCTTCTCAACGTTTTGATGAAAACCTACAACAAAATGTTCTTCTTCTAACTGTATCAGCTGCGATAGTCTTTCCTCGACATCACCAACATCTGTCATTTCTTTAATCACAAAAATACTTAGGCTGGGTATAATATATTCCATTGGAATCACAACCTCTTGTCCATATACTAGGTGAAATGGGGTTCGACCTGTCAACTTCTTACAAGTCATGCAGTATGCCCACATAACTCCAATGATTTTTTGGTCCCAGTCGTCTCTTTGAGCATTTCAAATATTTGTCAACGCATTTTCCAGGATCTTGTTGAATGTTTCGATAACACAATTCGCTTGAGGGTGATATGGCATTGTATTTCTATGCTGGATATGGAATTTTTTAGTTGATTCTTCAATCAACTAATTGAAAAAATGTGTACCTTGGTCACTTATCAAAATCTTGGGGCATCTGAATCGATTCACAACATTGTCGAATAGGAACTTGGAAACAGACGCAGTAGTACAATCCTTCATTGGTGTTGCTTTAGCCCATCTTTTCAAGTAATCGGTCACAATAATAATATATCTTGCACCTATTATTTTCCCTATTGGATTAATCGGTCCCAAAAACTCAACAACCCATTTGTCAAATTCCTGCAACGTTATTTGAGGTACTAGTGGCATTTCATCTCGTCGTGACGGTTTTCCGATTCTTTGACAGACATCACAACTATGGCAGTATTCTTGAGCATCTGCATGCATGTTGGTCCACCACAATGCTGCTTGCAATATCTTTCACACTGTTTCTTTTCCAACATAATGGACTCCTGCGACTCCAGCATGTGCTTCATTCAGTATCATTGGTCGCTCATGTTCCAAGATGCAACAAAGAAGAATCTCATCAGGACCCATTTTATATAGTTGTCCAACGATCAATTGGAAATATGTAGCTCGCACAATAGTCTATTTCTTTTGTGCAGTAATAAATTCAGCTGGGGCATAACCCGTACTAAAAAATTGTACGTTGTTTCGATAATGATCATCAAACATTGTTATCAAAAATAATTGTGTGCCATGGAGACTATCATCAAGATTACCAGGTTCTTCTCCACTCTCAATCCTCGAGAGATGGTCTGGCCTGTGGAAATTAAGGCCAGCAATAGATTAATTTTACTCACAACAATTATCAATTGATCATGCAAAATCACTCACAAAAGAGACTGAATATGGAGCTGTAACACTAAATTGTATTAACTGAGTGTACAATAGCCAACCCTGTAATAACATAGGTTGCTGAATAAATAGAATACATCAAGAAATCGAATGCATGAGGAGGCATCCAAAACTAGCATAAAGCAGGCTTACCAAAAATAAGCAAATCCCCCATAGGTGTAAAAAGCTGATCCCAAATCTGTCATGGAGCTCACGAATTGGAAAAAAGGCATAGGCAAGCTAAAGAGTGGTGGAATAGCAGCTCATACATGCTTTTTCATGGAGAAAAGAGAGGAGGATGAGTAGGACAAAAAACAAGTCAACCTCACCTAGTCTAGCTTTTCCTTTTGCCTTAAAACACTGAAAAAGCAGGCAATAAAGCAGAAAAAGTAGAAGGGCGCCTAGGAGGCCAGGAATAAAGTAGAATTGATTCCTTTAGCTCTCCCATGTGCTACATGAGTCAAATAAGGCAAGTTTGACCATTATAGATAGGCAAATGACAACTTGCACAAGGTGGGACACATGAACTAGGCAAATAAGACAAAAATAATGGAATTAATGTCTAAGTGGGTAAACTATGGGTTGATTATTCTAACACCCCCCCTTAATCCTGACTTATGAGTAATATATCAGAAAATTATAGGGCCTAGCAACAAGGCTTAGTCACCCTTTACATACTGCAAATCCATTTAAACAAGGAAAGAGGCAAAACCAACTTGGGAAAATCCTCCCTTAAACATGGACTGTAAAACAAAATTGTAGAATCTTGTCTTCACTCATGCTTTCACAACATGATCAGCAATCCCCAGTAGTGATTTGATATTTCTGAAGCTCTTCTCACAAAATTCTTTGGTGAAGATATCAGCTACTTGTTCTGAAGATGAACAGAAGAGTAGGTGAATGGTGCCATCATCCACAAGTTCTCTGATGTAGTGCATATGGATCTCAATGTGTCTGGTTCTCTGCTTCTGAAATAGATCCTTGCAGATTTGAATGGTACTCTAGTTATCACAGTAGATGGTAGTTGAGTACTCTGTTTCGAAGCCACACTCTCCAAGTAAACCCTGCAACCATAAACATTGAGTTGCTGCATTAACAACTCCTATGTACTCTGCTTCTATAGATGAGAGTGCAATGGCACTCTGTTTCTTGCTTGGCCAGCTGATTGGCCCTTCTATAAGCATGAACACATATCCTGATGTGGACTTTCTATCTGTGCTATCACCTGCCCAATCACTGTCAGTAAATCCAATCAATTCAAGATCAGATTTTGCTTTA
>LPNX010525033.1:0-20343 GCA_001517045.1 Pseudotsuga menziesii | reverse complement strand
GTGGAGAAATTAAACTTGTAGAAGTAAACTAATAAATAAACCCTAGATAAACCTCGTATATAAAATATCTTACAACCTAGGTTTAATATTTAAAATGCAAATCCTAGAATATTTAAATAGATAAACATAGACATTAAGTTAGGAAAATGCAATCTAATCATTTACCTAACATAGATAGACAGTCTAGGGATTCATACTTGTAACGTGAATCTCTTTTAATGGTTGAACATGCACACTCAAATAACTAGCATTAACAATTCAAGTCTGATATGACCTCCATTTTTTATGACCAAAACACTTGGGAACTACCACGTTCCACCAAACCATGACCCCGAACCATTCCTGGTTTCAATCCAGATCCCCCTAAGCTGGAATCCAGCATGCAAGTAGCTTAGAGATCCTAGGGTAGGATTTCCTATCTTGTATGTTAGGCCTAGATCAGTTCTCTTTTTTCATTTGAGGAAAAAATTTTCCAAGAATTCTCTTAGGAGCAAAATAGGCATAAAAATGACTCCTCCATATGATATATCAGAACCCCAAACCTTTCCTTGGCTTGATTCTTTATAGATAGACTAAATCAAGAAACCTTGCTTTCATTATTTAACCCTTTTCATTTACTTTGGGTAATTATTAATATTTTAACTTAGGAATTTTCAACTAGTTCCTAATTTTACTTTGTAGGATTTGGACTATTTATTATATTTACATAATAAATCATAATGGATTGAGATTTTATTTATTTCTTTGATCATTAATATTATAAATATATTTAATTCCTTATACATAACATGTATAAAGTACATAATAATATAACATTTGTTAACATTTGTCTTTGGGAATCATTTACCATGATCCCTAGACTTAATGCCACTTCTTCATTAAGGTCAAGTAAGTAGATGGTTAAGTCTACTAGGATATGAATCTTTAAACATCCTTGCATGTTGGAGTTCCCTCGTATAACGCGGTAGTTCTTTAGTCCTTGATGAGAATATAGAAATTCAAAATTTCATTTAATCACTTATAAATAAGTATGATGATATCCATATTTTTCTCAAGTTGTTTTCACTCAGAAGTTTATTAATATATTTTCAGTAACCCCTAGCGCTTACTAGAGCCCATACTCAATGCTTTAATATGGAGTTACAACCTAGTGCAATTGTAGAGCTCTTCACTCAACACTAATGCTAGGATGTAGTTGTATGATACACCTAGGGATACAATGGCCTAAGATTCGATGCTCTAGATCTTATGCTCAACACCAACATGGAAGGCTCCAAGGCTTATGACCAACACTTCAAATTAAATTTTCATGTGTTCGAGAGCTTCCCGCTCAACACAAAGGTAAGTACTCATGTGCTCCAGAGATTTTCGCTCAAACACAAATCATCTATCACTCGTGTTCTCTAAAGCTTTGTGCTCAACAAAAATCATCAATTGCTGATGTGCTCCATAGCTCCTTGCTTAACACAAAGCATCAATCACTCATGTGCTCCAGAGCTTCCTGCTCAACACAAAACATCTCATGTGCTTCAGGGTCCACGCCCAACGCAAGCAAGCATACATACATACATACATACATACATACATACATACATACATACATACATACATACATACATACATATATATATATATATATATATATATATATATATCATCAATAATTGGCTTACGCGAAATATATAAAACAAATCATCATGTTCATATGCACTCAGGTCTTTGACCCAATATATATATATGTATATATAAATAAAACATCAAGATATAGGCACATGCCTATACATGTTATATCTAAAATTCAGGATATTACAACTATTGAAGAAATATTTTCTTTCCCTCGAGTACGATGCACGAGCATCAAGTCAAAGTGATCTATTTTCTTATCGAGCAAACAATGTTATTTTTATTCTCCCATGTAATTTTTCTATAAGATAGGTTTATATTTTAATTACTTGAATTCGGTTTTGAAATAAAAGGAAATTTTCAAGTGACGGCCTCAAATATTGTAAGACGTTGATCGAGGATAAGTTAGTTGTAGATTTATTTTCTTAGGGATTCAGATCTTGCTATTCAAATCTGAGAGGTTGAAAAAACTCTATATTAAGTTGTCAAACTAATAATTAGATAGAAGATAGCATATGAGATGATTTGAGAGAGTGAGCAATGAGTGTGTAATGTAGTATGCAGTGGTTAATGAAATGGAGAACAAAATTGCAGTTTCTATATAAATATTTGTAAATGTTTTGTTTTTCTTTTCAATAACCAGAAGTATGCATAAATTCTCTGTATCTATTGATAGAAATAATTAAAGAATTCATGAACATGGGGATGTATTCACATGATTGCAACAGAAAGGAAATTGATTGTTCCATGAATCAGTTTATCGATAACAGTTTGTGTTAAAAATCTGTGATTTAGACAAATCAATGGTTGTGGATGAATTCCGCAAGATAAAGGTGTAGGAAAAATAATGGATCAACAAAGATAAGCTAAATATCCGTACTTGAGCTCATATCAATGGATAAAGAAGAAACCATAGAGATCAATGGTCGAGGATGAGTTCCATAATGTGAAGTTGCAAGGTGGTTAAAGCTGCGGAAAGTTGAATTCCAGAAGAAAATTTACTGGAGAAAAATTGTGGAAGCCCATATTTGGAAAAGTGGGGAGGATCGACAATCCTCAATCCAGAATTTGATTACGGGAAGGAACGTTGCAGCTGAAAATTTGCGGAAGTACATTTTTGAAACTGAGAATTGAAAACCCGCAATCTGCAATTGCGGAAGGGAAACTGCAGAAAAGCAATTGCGGGCGGGAGATTTGGGGAACCAAAGTTGCGAACGGAGATTTACAGATGAAGAAGTATGTAAACAGATTTCCAGAAATCTGTAGTGTACAAATAACCTTGCGGGATTGAGCTTGCAGAAGAAGACTTAATTAGTGAAGTTTGTTGATTAGGATCAATTTTAGGTTTGCTAATTCTTACCTAACATAAACTAACAATTTAATCATAATCAATAAGCATAATAGAAGAGACATATAGTTGATTTGATTTCATCCTGTTGCAAGGTGATAGCTAAAGATGGATGGTTGAAGAGGGATGGTTGTGAAACGTTTATAACCAAAGAAAAACTGAAATCCATGATTCGATTTGAACTTGACTTTCCCATAGATTTTTCCAAATATTGCACTTGCACCACTTTACTAGAACAAGTTAAGCTAAACAGTACGCTCTCCATTTGTTTGTTGGATAAACTTGTCATATATGAGCTATTATGATTCTTATTTTTAGCCAATAAAAACATGTCCAAAAAGTCTTACTCATTCATTATTCTATCTTTTCCCAATGAATATGTCATATAACATAGGTTCAACAATGACCTGAAACCTAGACTTAGCTATTACAGATAAATTATTGGAAAAATTTAATCATCAACCAAAATAAAAAGTTAAATAGAGTGGCATTATCGATTTCTATATTACGACACATTCTATAATACACTATAATATCGAGTGTTGAAAATAGACCATAACTTAAGATGTGAAAGGCCTCAACATTTTTAGTAAAAAATATTCCTTTATGATCCCAAAAATAAGGGTGTCGTGATTTCTACTTTTTCATTTCGATTATATTTGTGGTTATGGGGTTTTATTGCTCTTTGACGTGTAATATAGTCTACTCACGAGCATTAAAAATCTTTTACATAAATATATTATCGATAGTAATTTGGTTGAATCAAGATTTTCTGCACAGAAATGTGGCAAGGAACTTCTTTTGGATGACTTTATTTTATTCCAATGGAAACCCTAGTGCATCAACAAAAGTAATTGCTACTAAAAACAATTCCATCAAAACTACAAATACTACTAAAAGTATGGATTTCTCCTTCAAAACTACAAATATAAATTGGCATATGGATGATACAAGAAATGAATATCATTTTAGAGAGAGATGTAAAATTTTTTAAAAGTTTAAATAATTTGTGTGTGTGTGTGTGTGTGTGTGTTTTTCATTGTTACGTCGTAGACTCCCATATTTTTAGAATTGGAATTTCAAGTATCAATGTTTTCTAAATCATACAAAATAAACAATAATTAATGATACAAAACAATTGCACAAAAGAAGAACAAAGTGAGAAAAACTAATAAACCAGACTTTTGTTTGCTGAAACTCAATCAAGCCACCCTATACATTTAAAGGACAAAGTGATTATAAAGGAGTTCAAGATAAGCCTTCACACCCCAATGTATCATGACAAATTAAATAAATAAAAAAATTGTCCCCCATTATTAGCATCATCCAGAAGCAATGGATGTGACATAAACCTTCAAGGTGAGTGGATCATCATCAACATATTTACTCACTTTCTTATTACACATCCTATTAATACTTCAATAATGAGAATTCTCTAATATAGTTAAATTGAGCCAAATTTTTACTCTTAAATACCATCCTCGAATGAGAGAAAGTATCTATTGGATTTCATTGAGAAATGCATTATACAACAATAAATAGACGTTTTTTCCTTAATATTAAAATCATAATTATTGACATTAACTCATAATACTAGCACAACTATTATTATTAGAGTAGTTGATATACATCAACATCATTATTAAAAGTAGTGGAAAATGTTGCCTAGTATGGTATATCAACCACTTAGAATGTAGTTGTGTTAATATTTAACTAAGAGGGATACAAGGTTGCACCATTTGTTACTGTAAAGAAAAGAACTTATGCAATACATATAAACACCCACACTTGAAAGCCACTATCTCTTTCATGCATTTGGTCATATAAATTGAACCCTTCGATTTATTGTTTGGATATGTTTTTGTTAGCAAAAAAGCTTTGGAAGCTTATTCAAGGAAGGTGTTTATGTTGTGTAGAACTATCCTCCATGTCATTGAATAAACTGTCCATTTACATCCCTATTTCTTCATCAACAACATGTTTGGAGAAAGTGTACAAGGTGTGTGTATGAACTACTATCTCATGTATTGGAGGCTTAACCTTGTTCTAGGTTTAAGTGCTCACTTAGAGGTGAGTTCTCTTATAGGGTTTCTCCAAGGAAATGATCCAATAAGGGTGCAAATTTTTAACATAACTAGTGGATATAATATACCACAACTTGACTAATTAGTTTACATACTTTAAACTTCAGATTATGTTTTGGAATAGAAATATGTTATGTTTGAACTAACAAGCATGCAAGAATGTTCTTGACACTTGTCCTTGGTTAAGGATGATTGTAAGAGAAATTTTTAGGATAATATTTATGACAAAAAATAGTAGATGGGTGGCCATGAATAGATATTGCTATGACTTGATGAGTGGGAAACACACTCTTACTATCTAGAGAGAGAGATATTACAAGTGTCATGAGACAAAAAGCTTGTATTAACACCCAAAAATATAGGGGTGAATCCATGGCTACGAATTTTCCAATGAGAGGGAAATAATTTTAATGTAATAGCTAGGAAACCATTATATATATGAGAATAGTATTTTTGTGTGAGTACTTGAAAGTTCCAAACAACTTTGTTAAGAATTATGTGAGTGAACTAAGTTCGATATTGTTGTTAAGAGTTTTGTAGCTGAACTAAGATGGACCCTTGTTGAGATGTTTGTCCTTATGAAATCATAGTATACTGTTGGGGGTTACATACAGAAGTATGTTTTGAATTATAATGTACGACTAGGATTTACGTGGTAATCCCCACTTTTGTTCAATGATTGTTGTATACTAGCTAAACATTATTATAATGTGTTTCATAACTTCATTTTTGTAAATGTTTTATTTTTCATTCATTATTGTTACATTTTATTTATTGTGTTTTATTTTAGTTGTTATTTATTTTTTGGTTATTTATTCATAAAGAATTCATTTGTTCCTACTCATGGATTACTATCCCAAATAAATTCTGTTTATTTAATTTCTATAAATTAGTTTTGTTACTCTTTAATAATGCATATTATTGGTACTGTTAAGAGATGGCGGAAGCTAATGAGCGTCTTGTTTGACACATTAGATGGCATACAAAACAAAAAATAGGCTTCGATCAATTTACGTGGATATTTTGTGATACTTGGAACCATAAATCTTTCTTTGAATAATAAAGATGAAATGTAGGATTTTGAATCATGTTTTCAAATATATAAATTTCTTATTTTAAAAATGTCCATAATCTCAAGTTTGATCTCTTCCTACATGTAATTTTTTATTTTGATTCAAAGAATAAAGTATGTGTATCTGTCGGTCTATCCTTTGAATTTCTAAATGATCAAATCAACATTCAAAAATTGGTAGAGAAATAGAGAACAAATAATACTAGTGCAACACTATTTTTCCAAAATAATATTATTAATTTATAATTTGTTTTATTATCTAAGTGATCAAACCTTGAAGAAAGTACACCAAGTGTGGGTGATAACAAACAATATTTTTACCACAATTAACATATCATATTGCGCAAAGGAACCACATTACACAATTCTTCTCCAAAACCGAAGACTGCATAGTTTTTTTATAGTATGTAGAGGTTGATATCTAGTAGTGCAAAAGACAATTGGTTTTTTTTAATTCTTGAGAGACAAAAAAGTTATGGAAGAAACACTAACAATGTGTTTTTTAAGTTAAGGAGTACTAAGAAAAGGAAAATAGAAAAAATAGAAAGACATATTATTTTTAAGAACAAATTAGATAGTTGGAATCTATTAAAAAATGTTATCTTAGTCTAGAACTTCATAAAAAATGAATGTGTGTAGCATATTTTGGGTGTCAGAAATGACCCATTTTGCTCACCTCTTTCCTTATTGTTTTTCCCTGTTTTACCTTATTAATGTACCCAAGTTGTTATGTTCCCTAAGAAAAAGCATGTTCTCAAGTAGGTATAACTTATTATTCCTTTGTTTTATTAATGCTTAAAGTTTGCATGTGATTATGAATTTTGCTAGCTAATTAAGTCAAATTGTGATGAATTTATGGAAGCAACCGAGACAACAAGGAATTCAGGCATATCGAATTATTGATACACATACATCAAGTATTCCATGGAAAAATGTTACACCTTCCACACACTCTAGTTCATATCTTTTCAGAAGCAAATTGATTTATTTTCCATGTGGCCATCTAAAACTAATGTGGTGCTAGTTCAATTCATATCATTGAGAGAAATAATGTTTATGAAACAGATTTCATCTTGATGTAATTATGAAGGAAACTGTTTATGTTCATAGAAGTCATGATTCAAAAGATTGAAGATATTTGATCTTCATGGTTGCTTGAATTAAGAGTACCTGAACTGTCCATCCTAGTATTTAGAGGAAGACATGATGGTTCACAAGGTTAGTCTTATTTTCGAAGGAAAGTTGTAAAAGTGGTGGAAGGATTATGTACCTCAACACACATTTTATTAATGAAAGTGGTGGTATTTCCTTAATATAATATGTACTGATTTTTTATAGTGTTTAGCGACATATCTATTATAAGGCAAGGACCCACCTTCTCTCAGAGTTGTCCAATTAATTGTAGCTTATTACTTCATTTATTTTTTATTGAGTGGAATTGCAATTAGATTTCCTTTTGAGTTGTTGAAACAATGTGAGGATTAAGTGTGGAATTATTTTATTACAACCTTTTTGTTTTGTTGAAGTAGTTTATTGAATAATGCATAGTTTCTTTCTGCAAGTGTGTGATTGATTATTGTTGGTACATATGTGCTCTATTGTTGTGTGTTCTCATTAATTATTTCCTTTTAGAGCTACTGAACTTGTAGATTGCATGTGAATTTATAGAATAGGAATTTTATTTCCATTATGATTGAATATTGCAATTGTAGATTGAATATTGCAAAATATATTTAACTCTTTCATTTTTAACATGGTCATTTCCAGAATTGATATAGTAGAAGGATTGAGAACTCTTTGATCTTTGGGAAATTGAATTAGTATTTGAAGTTCGATTGAGCAGTGAAGCCGAGCATGGACTTAATGAGTAAGAAGATTGGGTAATTTTTAGTTGATTGATGAGTTAATGAATTCTTATGCATATATTTTGTTAGATTACCTTTGAAATAACCAAAATTCCTTGGGTTAACAACCAATATTGAGCACTATAATTTTTAATTAATAGGAAATTATACTGACCGACATTTTGGCATCGTTGTCAAGGAAGGTAGTCATTGGACATAGATTGTAGCTGATTAGTTTGTGTTTGAGTTCTTTATTTTTCTTGGTTTTTGAAGATGTAGGGATGATAAGATGCACTGAAAAGTTTTGCATCCTTTGACAAACTGAATAAGTTCCTTTTGCAAAAACAAGAAATTATTATTTAAGATTGCATGAATACAAAAATAAAAGAACATGGAATCCCCAAAAGCACTAACTTTGCAGGTGGAAGAGGTCGTGGTAATAATCCTAGTTTAGGTAGGGAAACATTTATTGAAAAACTAATTGCTTGGGGTGACTCCTCTACTGGAACCCTATTTCAAAGATCATCTTCGGGAAGGGAAAGTTATATTCTCCCTAGGCTTGAATCATTAGCATCAATCATAGAGAAGATAATAGAAGTTTCAACCCATACCTCTAAGAAGTGACCTCCAGAAGATAAGGGGACTGTTGTGGATGTAAGGAATCTCGAGCAATTTTTTTGAATTAAAAGGCAAGAAGTAACTAAGAAGGATTGGTTGGATTATCGACAGAGACTATAAGAGGAAATAAGGAGAGAATAGATGAATAATGAGGGAAACATGAATAACAAAGAGAACAAAGAACACCATAGGAATGTTAATGATGAAGAAGAGGATACGAAAAACAATGGTAATGATCATCATGGATAAATTGTTGCTACACTTTAATTCCCCATTCGACAGACGATCGGGGTGGATCCCATAAAGAACATTTAACCCTCCATATTACCCAATTTTCATTGTAAATATAATGAAAATCCAGATGGTTTTCTCTTTGAATTCAACATTCTCTGCCAAAGATATGAATATAACACTAGTGAATAGAAGTTAAAATAATTTCCTGCTACTCTAAAGGGGAATTACCTACACCGGTTTATGAGTTTGAGTGGTGATATTGTTACAAGATGGGACCAAATGAAATGAGTATTCGTTAATAAATATGAGGATTATTGTAGAACCAAGGATAGGAGGGTAGAATTGTTTAAAATGGTTCAGAAAGAGTATGAGTGTTTGAAAGAATTTGTAGAAAGGCTTCTATACAATTTAAAGAGATATGGTCATGTTGATATTCGAAGGGATGTTCTCAAAATCATCTTATTGCGAGGAATTAGAGAATACTTTATGGATATTCTTAATCTAATAGGAAGGGAGGATATCTCAAGGGAATATTTAGATCATATTGTGGATCGGTGTCGAAAATACTCTAGAGGCTCTTCTAAAACTAGCATAAGAGACTTAGATGTCATTATAAAAGCACAAAATTCAATGTAAAAAACATAAATAATAACAATAATTAAATAAATATAAACAATTATTAAATTAAAAGTCAATTAAGGGACATGCCTCTTGGTGAATAGCCACCAAGAAGGCCTTTTAATATGGATTTCATTATCAATGTAAATCATCAATTTATTTATCAATTATCCAATATGTGGGTTATTTAAGAAATGATGGGTTTATTCCAAATTATTTGAGAATTTCTTAATAAAGATATCACAATTAGCCCATGGTGGAGCTACATGAGAAGAAATAAGTAATCTTCTCAACAATTTCAAAATGGATATGATGAGCTCTATTTCCTCACAATTGGATGTTTTAAAATAAAAGCAGAGATAGGTCATGGAAGACTTGGCATTGGATATATTTTGCACAAAATGCAGAAATAAAAATATCCATTAAGAGAATGTCATCCTGATAAGGTCGAGGTATGCAGTGTATGTGATTTGGATCACAATACCAAGGATTTTCTCATGTTGCCAAAGGTTAAGGAATTCTTTTAGGCATGGACGTGGAGTAAGCTTACTTCATTTCATAGAAGAAACTATGACAACCTCGCGTTTCAGGTATGAATAATCAGTTCCCTCCTCCATATTGTTGTCCCAATACTCAGTGGAACCCATCCACTCAACCTACAATGCAATATCCCACACTATGGATGTCATGGTCACCTCATCCAAACTAGCCAACTCATTGCCCCCCAAGTTGGAGAAATCCTTACCCAAGGAATGAATTCACTCACACACAATTTCGACAACCACGACTGTAACTCCCTGCTAACACTGCACCAGCCAATGTATCACTATGCCCTCAGTTGTATGATCAATATAATATTGACCCCAACAATAAGATAGTGTAACAAGTTGAAACATTAAACGTGTTATCTTACTTTGTCACTCATATCCCATGTAATGACTTACATGTACGATTTGGGAGGGAAGTAGAACCTATTGTCATTAAGGATATTCCAACCCATGTGACTGAAGAAGGAACAAATAATCAGGTGGAAATCCCAATATGTACAACAATATCCATTCTTGAGGATGTTGAAACACCTAATGAAACACCGAGTGAGACACACATTAACAATAACCATATACAATTTTTTGGAAATCTACCATACTCTGAGCGATTATCCTTACAGGGAGCATAAGAGCAGCCATGTTTTGACCTTATAGATGAATTGAAAAATATTCATGTTAATATCCCACTATTACCACCCTTGCATGATGTACCCATTTATGCTAAAAATGTTAGGGACCTGTGTGTAAAGAAACCAATAAGGAATCCTAGCAATCCTCTTATAGTTCAAGTAGTTGGGAAATTGTCTAAATTAATGATTTAGGAAAAATTACTTTGGCCAAATATGATGATCTAGGAAATCCCACTATTACATTGCATATTGGGTCCACTGAGAGCCCCAATGATTTAGTTGATTTGGTTACAACAATAAATGTGAGGACTATCGAGACTGTGAAAAAATTGGGACACATTAAACTCAAACCAACCCCCATGGTATTAGAATTGGCTGATAGATCCACAATTAGACCTAAGGGGATTTTGGATGACTTGGTAGTCGATATTGATTCATGGGAATATCTCATGGACTTTCTTGTTTTATGACCTAAATATCAGTCGGGGGGGAATCCACTCATTTTTGGAAGACCATGGTTGGCCACTACAGATGCATATATTAGTCATAGATCATGATCTATGACCATATCCGATGGACTGAAAAGAAAAGTGTGACCCTTTACCATCCTATTAATCCAATTTTAGATGTTGAAACTCCATTGTGGGTAGAATTGGAAGCAGAAGAAAGTACTCAAGCTCTTCTAACTATAGGAAGGGCCTTGACTTTTAAAAATGAAAACGAAGATGTTACTATTAGCAATTTGATTAATGAGCCAATGGCGGCTACCCAACATGCATATCATATTATAGAATGTAACATGAGTAAAATTGAGAAAGAAGAACTTACAGAGGATTTTTTAGTTAAAAATGTTGAAAATGTTCCCATATTGAGAATTTGAAGAGTTCCCCAATAGGGATTGAGACTGGAAGAACCTAGAATGTTAATCCCAATCTAGCACCTGATGAGTTGGAACGTTTGACTATACTGCTGAAAATGCATAAGGGGGCCTTTGTGTAGGAATACACAAACATACTCACTTGTTCTTCAGCACTAAAAAGGGTTATATGATGATGAACAAAGGTATAGTTCTTGTTAATTTCATATATATTGCGGGAATACAAGTGGACCCTGCAAAAATAAAGGTAATTCTAAACATCCTTATTCCTCAAACAAAAAAAGAGGTACATCGTTTTCTTGGACATGTTGGTTATTATAGACGCTTTATTGAAAAAAATTTCAAGCTATCATCCCCTATATTTACCTTACTAATGAAGGATGATGAATTCAATTGGACAAATGCATGTCAGATAGCGCTTGCAGAATTGAAGAAAAGGTTATCCACAATACCCATCCTGCGTGGGCCTAATTGGGCCTTACCTTTCCTCATACTTTCAAATGCTTTACATACTGCTATTAGGGTTGTGCTCGGACAACATGAAAACCACAATTTGTATTCTATATACTATATCAGTAAGAAAATGGCTCTTGCTGAACTCAATTACAAGGTAACTAAAAAAGAATTCCTTTTTGTCATTTACTCCATCAAAAAATTTAGGCACTATATTACCGGGTACCCTATTTGTGCATATAGATCACTCGGCCATTGGATATTTAAAGAATAAAGCTATTACTAATGCTCAAGTGACTATGTGGTTGATTTTACTACAAGAGTTTCATATTACTATAATTAATAGACCAGGAAAATAAAATGTTGTTATTGATTTTCTTTCTTGATTAACTAATAATGATGATAATTTGAAATATGTCGTGCAAGATGATCCAAGGAAAATTTTTACAGGATTGGCATTAATATCACCCTGCCAATTTTTTAGTATTTTTGCTATATTTTTTCAAAAAAAAAAAGCTGAAAGTATGAAAAAACCTTTACTCATGAGTATAAGTAACTATGAATTGGATGTATTTGATCCTCTAATTGGATGAAGGCTTACCAACAGTATTAATTCATGTGATAAGGGATTCCTTCATCAATCGATTTGACAATAAAAAGTGGTCCACCTCCTAGTGATGACAACTTGTCACGATAAGCAGAAAGGTACGAATTTTAACCATGAGTACGACTAGGAATAAATTGTCAAAAGTAAATATGATTATTGTCTATTTCCCTATTCTTGTCAACAATTTTTAGCCAATATTTCCCATCGAAGCAATACATCACCACCTTTTCCCATATTTATTTATTGTCATCATATTTCCTAATCCATGCAATAATTGTCCACATGATCCCATTCCATGATTACACTAGCTTTACAAAAATAGCCAACAAACTCCCCACTGTTCATTATTGTCTTTCCATACTATAGTTTCAGCATCCAAATTGGGAAATTTATGTTTCTTTCTAGAATATTACCAAGGAAAGACATTATGGGGGGTTCTATAGTCCGACATGAACCTGCAATAATGGATGTTATACGTTAGAATATAGAGGTATTTAGGATTTTTGAAGAAGCAGGTTGGATGACATATTTAGAAAGACTAAATGGGTTTAATGGAGGAACGACATTATAGTTTTCCCTAAATTTGGAAGGATACGATTATGAGGTTGGTGGACTAAGAGTTGAAGTCGTTGAACATATATTAGAAAAGGTGATAGGATTTTCTAGGATCAAGAAGAGATGGTTCAATCGGAAGGCTCAAAACCTAAAATAAAAAGAATATTTCATTGTAGAAGGAGAAAATGTTTAATACAAGGGGTGAGGAACAACCATAAAAATTCTTCCCCATGGGACCAGGTTGTGGTATTTTTGAAGAATTATGTCACCTACGAAGGTAGGTACTAAATCATTTATTCATTGAGTTAAGACACGTGTACTAGGGATAATTTGTTTCTAGGACTGTGGTAGACTAAGTGGCCATGGAAGAAAGTTACAATGAAAATGAGGAGGAAGATGAATAGATCATGTTAGATATAGTTGGGGGGAGAAGGGATAGGGAATCTGGAGAAGTAGAAAATAATGAAGAAAGGGATTTGGAGGAATTTGTGACTTCAAAATAACTACAAAACATTTAACCCTGGGATCATGTTTGAATATCAGTCCAACAGACATGAGCTAATGTAGAAGAAATGAGGGAGGGTACTAAAATCAGACAAGAACAATTCTAGAGATTGAATCTCCTGCTAACCTAGGGGAAGCTAGTGAGTCAAGGGTGGAATTATCACAAAAGGATGACTCCCTTTTTTTTGTGACATCGAATTTTTAAATAATTACGAAGGTTTTCACTCCCCATGTGCCACAAAGGAATAAGAGGAAATTGTGGACCCAAAATCAACCACCTAGTCCATTAACGACAATGAGGACCAAAACTTATTTTGCAGTAGAGGCAACACAAATGACGTAGGAAGATATTGATATTCCTATCCTAAAACCACGATAACTCATTGAAGCACAAGAACCAGGGGATAGCCCACATTTAAATCCAAGACTTATCAACCCACAAGAACCTACTACAACAAAAGGAGAAATTCAAGTGGAAAATTTACTCTTGGAGAATGACCTACTGAAACAGGAGGTACGGGTGCTTAAGGGAGAACTGCAAGGGTTCATAGATTTATCGCATTAGCATAAATGACTAATCACATGGAGTATCTACCTTTCGTTTCAGTAAATATTGAGCATGATGATTTGATGTGCCCAAAATGTGGCGACATCTTCAAAAATGCGAGATATAAGGTCGCTCTCATGGAATTTTCAGCCTAGACACTTTGACAATTAAGGAAAGAAAAGAATGGGAAGACACCAATAGAATTAGTGGAAGATGATGTGCAGAATCAGAACATGGGTATATCCTTATTGACCATGGATAATTAGGATCCACTAGATCAAGAATCAACTACTAAAAGATAAGAACTAGTTGTTGAAACACATGAACAAGCTACTAAAACAAAAGAACTAGCTCATGAAACATAGGAACCGACTATTGAAACACAAGAACCATCTACTAAGAGACGTGAATGTTGAAACATAAAAGTTGGCTGCCAAAAATATAGATCTAACAACTCAGGACAAACCTCAACCAAGGGAAAATGATGATAAGTACATGATTCAGGAATCCCTATAGATTATTGACTTGGATGTAGAGGATGAAAAGGTTCCAGAGGAGGAAGAAGACATTTCGTTGTTGAAATTTGAATTAAAAAAATGGAAGTATCAAGCTACCTTGTGTGAGGATAGGATGATTCCCCTTCATTTACATAGAAAAAAAATTAAAGACCTCAGGGAGAGATGGGTCGAGGAACTGACTTTTCAAATGCTTCACTGGGAAAATTTGCAAGAAGAATTGAAGGAATTAAGAAAACTTACGTCTATGAAGAAGGAGAAAAGCAAATGTATAATCTAATTCATGAATTATTAAGTTGTAGAGCCCCATCACCATATTACTCAATTTTCCTTTATGAAAAAATAACTCTATTTAAGATAAATCTCTTATGGAAGGGATACCTTACCAGTTCATTACATATTCTTATTTTTTGGCTGGTTTTGTTCAGACTCATTTCCCTAAGAAAAATTTCCTCTATGAATTGTACTTATAGTAATTGGAATGCCACTTGGAATGTTAATCCAATCCTTTTCCTCACATAGGAGATATACATATGAGGTCATTCATCGCATTCATTGCCAATTATATGAACTAGTGGAATTCCTCTTAAACTACTTGAAGGAATGAGGATACTTCTACCCTCTGGATTTGAGGTGAACCACGGTCCCTTGAGGCTATAATTGTATATCTACACTCCCTATGTCAAATAATGAAATAAAAACACTCCAGTAAGATTGCATATCTGCCTATGCAAAAATTATATCACAACAAGAACCCTATGGAATAGAAGGAAGCAAGAGTAGGTGGGAAGCTTCTTCAAAGTCCATAAGAACAAGAGAGTCGTATTCTTTTGAAAATTTCAAATATATGATTTGTATAAAGTTTATGAGTACGTTAATTTTATTCATAAATGTGGGTTGAGCTGGCTCGGATTAAGGTTTATAATCACACTTATATGGCTGCACAAGAAGAAATACAGGAGTGTATATAAGTTGACCAATAAGGAAGAGAAGAAATGTTAGGAAATTTTAGTTGCTTTCAACGGTATGTAAAATTGAGAGAGAATATTGAATCTTCCTTCAACCTCATCAACTTCCACAAGAAAACATTCAATTTGGATTCAAATTCACAGGAAGTTGTTGCATGAGGACATGCAACTTGACAGTTGGGGTGAGTTGTTAGGTGCCAAAAATGCCCCTTTTTTATCTCCTATTTCTTGATTCTTGTTCTATGTTTTCCATTCTTAATGTAACCAAGTCACTATGTTTTCTAAGAAAAACGATTTTCTCAAGCAGGTCTAATCTATTATTGCTTTGTTTTATTAATGCCTAAATTTTTCCCGTGATTATGAATTTCGCTTACTAATTAAGATGACTTTTGATGAACTTATGGAAGAAACTGAAACCACAAGGAATCTCAATGTATCAGATTTTTTATACACATAGATCAAGTATTCAACTGAAAGATGTTACACTCTCTAGGGATTTGGTATAGGTATTTTTGGAAGCATCTTCAGTTATTTTTCATGCAGCCAGTTGAAACTCATGTGGTGCTAGCTCATTTTAGATCATTGAGAGAATTAATGTTTATGAAACATATTCCATCTTAATGTAATCATGAAGGAATTTTTTTTGTTTATGGAAGTGGTGATTCGATAGCCTGAATATCTTCGATATTCATGGCTTCCTGAACTAAGATGACCTGAATTGGCAGCCCAATATTTATAGGAAGATGGGATGGTTCACAAGGTTAGGCTTATTTTCGAAGGAAAGTTGTAACAATAGTCTAAAGATTATGTACTTAAGCGCTTATTTTATTAAATAAGTGGCAATATTTCCTTAATATACTATGTAGTAATTTTTTATAGTGTCTAGCAACATCTTTGTTAAAAGGAAAGGGCCCACCTTCTCTAAAAGTTCTCGAGTTAATTGTAGTTTCTTACTTCTTTTATTTTATTTTGTGTGAAATTGAAATTAGATTTCCTTTTGAGTTCTTGAAATAGTGTGAGTATTATGTGTGGGACTCTTTTATTACAACCTTTTTTGTTTGTTGAAACAGTTGATTGAATAATGCATAGTTTATTTTTGCAAGTGTGTGATTGATTTTGTTGTTACATCTATGCTCTGCTGTTGCGTTTTCTCATTAATTATTTCCTTTTAGAGCTGCTAAATTGGTATATTGCATGTGAATTTATAGAATCAAAAGTTGATTTCCTCTATGATTGAATATTGAAATTGTATATTGGGTCTTCTTATGGTGATAGTTCAGGATTTAAATTCTTGTAAAAGAAATTTAACTCTTTTATTTTTAACATGGTCATTTCTAGAATTGACATAGTAAAAGGATTGAGAGCTCTTTGATCTTTCGGTAGTTGAATTAGTATTTGAAGTTGGATTGAGCAGTGAAGAAAGGAATATACTTAATTATTAGGAATATTCGATAAATTTTATTTGATTGATGAGTTAATGAATGTTTATGCATATATTTCACTTAATTACCTTTGAGATAGCTAGACTTCCCTTTGTTGACAATCAGTATTGAGCACTATGTTTATTAATTAATAAGCAACTATATTGACCAACAACATACTGTAATGAGTGGTAAAACACATGCAAATTTATAAAATGGGTGATATGCCAAATTAGCTACAGTTTACCATATTAAATAGCATAGGTTCGCTTAACCTGAATCTAACTTTGAAGTAGACACATAAGAAGAGGGATGACATCCTAACACATGACAAGGTTTCAATTTAGTGGTAAGAAATGTGAGCATGTTTCTTTCAATTTTAAGTTTTCCTTTCCCACATATCTGGTTGCCATGAAAACCAAAACATATGTGTGTTTTATCTCTACAAAACATGTACACATTTTATCTCTATAAAACATGTGGATATTTTGTAGAGCTAAAACGTGTACTCATTTTTGAAAAAAGCGCATTTACCTTATGGGAAAGGGGAAGGAGGAACACATTATACAACCTGACGAGAACTATATACTCACAATGAGGAATCTAACCCTCAAAATTTGTTTTCTTGTGTCTAAAACACTAAAATCAAGCTTCAACTTGAAAAGCGATCCTACTAGTAGCATCCTTTTTGTTTCAAGGCTAAAAATATAAAAATTTCCTTAAAAAATCATATTGTTGTTAACAATAGCCTTCAAATCAACCATTCAATAGAAACTAATGCTACTAGAAGCACATTGGTTTTTTCAAATTCAAAAAGTATAACTTGTTTGAAAGTATGGACTTAACAATAAGTTTTGTGTGAAGAAAAATATTATAGTCAACCTCTAAAATGAAATGTAGTGCAAACATTGCAGTGTTTTTCAAACCACGACCTTGAAAAATAAAGTGTCCCGCCTTTGTGGCCATCATTTCCCCCTCCCCATTTTTTAATTTTTTAAAAACTTTTATATAAAATAAAATAAAATCTAAATAAAAAAAATACTAAATAATTAAACTTTATTAAAAAAATAAAATTATTAGAAATTTTTATTAAAAAATATACAATTTTATTAAAAAAATTAAAAAGAGAAACATATTAAAAAGTCCTAAAAAAATTATAAATCTTAAAAAAACATTTAAAAACAATTAAAATTAAAAAAATTAAAATAAAGAACTATTAAAACAAAATTTAAAAAAATATTAAAAAAAATAATACAAAAAATTTAAAAAAGCATTAAAATTTTGAAAATATATTAAAAATTAAAACATTAAAAAAAACAATTAAAATTTAAAATATATATATTCAAATAAAATAAAAAGAAAAAACCCTACCTAACGAGGCCCCTCTTCCGCTCCGCTCTCCCACTACCCCACCCCCTATTACGTCCCCTCTCCTATCCTCCCATTTCCCTACCCATCCATCCCCTTACTCCTTCCCTCCCCTCCCCTCCCGAACCTCCTCCCCCTCCCTATTTCCCCGCTTTGCCTGCCATCGCCACCCCTTCCCCCCTCCTTCCCAACCTGTGGATGGCGATCGAGCCACAAGTCGATGTCGAGCATCAAGTCGTTTATCGATTGTTGTAGCATGGGGATCCCCAACACTCTCATTGAGCAACGAATTGATTTCGGGCATCAATTCTTTGCTCGATGGGGGAACTGAGTCATTACTCAATGGGGGCATCAAGCCATTGCTCAATGGGCACGGTGTGAAGCCTTGCATGACACCCACAAGCAACGAATCGATGCCCAACATCGAGCTATGGCTCGATGCTTGCTCATGGGGTAGGGAGGAGTGGGGAAGGGTCGAAGACAGAGAGTGAAGGGGGGCAACTCAGAGGGGGAGGAGGCAGGGGAGGGGAGGGGAGGGGAGGGACGAGGGAGGGGCGAGGGAATGGAGTGGAGGGACAGGGAAGGCCGATGGCATAGTAGGGAAAGGGGTGAGGTGGAAAGGGGATGGGAGAGGGGATGCAGTGGCCAGCGATCGAAAGGGGGAGAGGTTGAGGTGGTAGGGAGCAGAGGGGATGAGCAAGTGCGATAGGTAGGTTTTTGTTTTGGTTTTTAATTTTTAGTTGTTTTTGTTTTTAATTTTTAATTGTTCTTTTTTTTTAATTGGTTTATTTTTATATTTGTTTTTGAATAGATATTTTTTTAAATAAAGGTTTTTTTAGTGTTTTATCTAATTTTTTATAATTTTTTGATAATATTTTTTATATGAATTTTCTAAAAAAATTACTAATAAAATTTTATTTTTTAAAATAAATAATTATTTTTAATAAAAATTACAAAATTTTTAGTAAAAAATTTATTGGAATAAATTTTTTAAATTACTATGTTATTTATATAATTTTTTTGTTTATATCTTTTTAGTTTATATATAGTTTATTTTTTATTTAATTTTAATTAGTGTTGTTTTTTAATTTATTAATTTTGCATTTGAATTTTTAAAATTCTTATATTTTTTTCAGATATTAATACAAAATCACAAAATAAAAATTATTAACTTATTTTATTTTTAAAAATGATTCTTTTATGTAATTAAAAAAAATTAGTTGACGGGTTTCCAAATTTTGTGATTTTATTCCCGAAAAAAAATGGTGTACTACTGGTAGCACTATTTTTCAATTTGGAAGTAAATAACCACTAAATGGAGACTATAAAAAAAACAAGAACTATTCAGAGTTCTCACCAGGTTGTATAATGTGTTAGGGGGGTTCAGAGAGATAAACATACATAGATCGAGGTTGGGGAGGTAGGGGTTTAATGAAGATTATGGTGGTTATTGGGAAGATGGTCTATAGGATTGGGAAAAGAAGGAGATGTGTGGGGGGTAAGTTGTATGGAGAAAGGGATTATGAGAGATGTATATTTAGAGGGGTAGGGGTAGGTGGACCAAGATAGATAGATAGAGAGAGGGGTAGGCAAAGGTGGAGTAGGAGAGAAAAAGAGAGGGGGAGAGGGGGTGGTTATGGGAATTTAGAGTAGGAGGATTTTTAGGGATAAATAGGGGGTTATGGGAAGTTAGATAGAGAGAGAGAGAATAATGTGTTAAGGGGTATGGGGAGTGATATAGGGATGGGAATAAAGTGTAGGTGGAGTGGTAGGGGGGTGGAAGAGTGAGATATGGTGTTATTAAGGTTTAGGGGGGATAGGGGGAAGAGAGATAAATATGAGGAGGGGGGTTAAATGTAGGGGGGCTGTAGGTGAGTTATGAAGTGAGAGAGGGGGTTAGTAAGTGATAT
>LPNX010524982.1:2501-12740 GCA_001517045.1 Pseudotsuga menziesii | reverse complement strand
TGATTGCATGGGCAGACCCGGGTTTACTATAATTAATCAACAACACCCCAAACTCACTGGCCCTTTCGGCGACAGACCACGAAGCGATCTGAAGTCTCACCCGAAGTAAATCTAATGGGTTGGCCAAGACTCAAGTGTCTTGGACCAGGTTCTGCGCATCCTACTTCTTTTCTCCTACTCATGCGCGCCACTAGATCAACTAGCTCTGCGCATCGCACTTCCCCTTCTACTCACAGCACTTTTACCCGTGCGATGCTTAACCCCGTGCAAGTCGTATGATTTCCTCTCGCGTCGCACAACTTCCACTTACCCACAATATTCCCAACCTTACTGCATCTCTGCGCACCGCGGTACACCCTTCCTCTCCTCAACGCTAAGCCCTCAACTCGCAGTCTTACGCACCGCAACTCCTCTGCCAATGCGATACCGCCTCTCTGCGATATCTTACCACTACGACTTTGCGCTCTTAACGTTGACTGTGCCGATGTGCAAAACTCTACTCCTCGGGATTATATTGTGAGTACTGGTCATTAGAGACAGACGTAAAGGAGTCTTTAAACAGCCTACTAAGATGCTTAAACTTATCTTTATCCTCTTGCATTATCATGAGCGGAACAGTACATACATTCATCTACAGCAACTAACATTACATGCATAATAACCAATAACATTTAAGCAAATACAGTCACATTCATTCAACACATAACACGCAGATTTAACGTGGTTCACCCCCAGGATGGGAGCTACGTCCACCAAACTGTGCTTCTATTATATATCTCGAGGGAAGTTAGCACAGTTTGATGCACTACATATGCAGCGCGAGGTCTCTTCTAGACCCCAGTTCTATCTCTATGTTGCCTTTCCTTCAATATATCCTTCCCTCTCTGTTTTCTCTGTGAATGGTTACATACAGACTCAAATGACTCACAGACACTAGGTGTCTGGATCGTTACAACGCAGTCTGTCTGACTGATTCCTGAATCTACAAACTATCAACTGACCAATGATCTAACTGACTGATTAGCTAACCCTTTACAATACAAAAATGCAAGCTTTTATAGGCAGCCCGAAGGTTGTGCCATTACAACACTGTGGGCCTATCCCAACAGTAAACCCATACCCTAATTAGTGACAGTCGGTCCTCTCTGTCCTTGAGGTAGCCGCTTCCCGTCACACTGCAGCTCTCTGCAGTCTTCCATGCTTCCCGGCACTGACCGTGGGTACTATGCACCGCTTCTCTTTCTGTCCTTCACCTTAAATGCTTGAGCCTCGTTGCTCCTTCTTCTTTATGAGGGTCGCTGAGCCCTCCTGTCTTCCGCTGCTGCCTTCAATGCAGTGGTTGAGCTTTCTTCTCTCGGTCGCTCAGGTACCGTTGCCTTCTTGACTTTTCTATCCCGAAAGTCATGGTTTCCGGCTCTGCTCTCTAGCTGGAAACGTGCTACGCCGTCGTAGCTCTGCCCTGTCCTTTTTCCGCCAAAACTTCTCTCTTTCCGCCAAAATTAGCAGCTTCTTCTGTAGCTGCAGGATCCTGCTCCAACACCGACTATGTTTCAGTAAAATTTCAAGCCAAAATGCCATAGAAATCCAATAAATTAAATATGGCTCCCAAAAAGTGACTGGAATAGGTCGGAATTCTTTTAATGATACCAATTTCAATAGAATGCATGATCGTACCCAAAATTTTCAAGCATTGAGCACCTATATTTATTTACACTGTGTGTTGCAGCAGCTGCTGCAACTCTTAAAAATGATATAATATGTTAAATAAAGCCTTTGTTTTTTTTATGGATGTATTATATAGAAATGAAACATAAACACATACCATGATGATCACACAATTTTAAATCTTGAAATTTTTCATAATCATTTGGCTCCTTTCCTCATGGAGTCTTCATTCACCAATGCTTCCTTCCTCTTACCACCTTCCCTAATTACTGTAATTTTGTTTTCAGGAATGATTTTTTTGTAACAAATAGAGACAAATTAAAATTGGAAAATTGAAGACAAAATTTATTTAAGAAAATTTATTTAATCATTTTTGTTCAAATAGTCAGCAATTCCAAAGCATTCATGAAAACATCTCATACTGAATCTTTATCTTTCTACTTTCTTATCTTCCAGATCGCAACAAGGCGTGGGAAGAGAGCATACTTATTCAAAAATAAAAAATAAAAGCATGGTTTTATTTTGTTATTCTATCATACCCTATTATACTTGGAAATATAAAAATTGTTCAAGTGTATGCATATTTCCAATGGATCCACTTTCGAAGAAGTGATTCAAGTATGCTCATACTCCCAATAGAAAAATATAACTTTATGAATGCTAGGATATGAGAGATCAACTTCCATTGAAATGGTGGTGCCAAGAATTGTTAAAGTATGGAATGATGTTACAAACTGATGGTAGATTGAAACCAAACTTCAATATAGTATTTGTTCACTTGATTTCTCATGGTTGTTACACCATGAAGATCCTTAGTAAAATGATCTTCCTAAATGCATAAGAGATTCAAATATGGTCACAATGACGCTAGAAGTCCTTCAGTTTTTTGTTCTAATCCTTGTTCTACATTAAATATTATGTGTGGCTTGTTGATATTGTCTGCTTGTCAATGAGGACTAGAAGAAACTTGTTGTAATATCACAGATCACATAAGGTTAGCAATAATACATAATAAAACATACATATAAAACAGAGACAAGAGATAAGAACAAATAGGTGAATTAATAGATTATATTACGTGAATGAGTCCATACAACACAGAGAACTGAACTGAATTCTCATCTACCTCAATAGCCTAATATATATGATTAAAAAATAGTTACAAAATAACTACCTGTCGGTTCAGTGAACCGACACGACCTTAGGTGGCCGACCTAATCTCTAGTTTAGTCGGCCGACCGACTTAGTCGGCTGATCGACTAAGTCAGCTCATTGACTTAGTCAGCTAATAGACTAAGTCAGATATTGTTCAAGTCGACTTATCGACTTGCTCCTTCTACAAAACTCCATCTGCAAATATTGGACCTATAATCTGCTCAACCCTTATACAGACTTGCTGCAACAGTGCACAATCTTTTTGCAGCCATGTAGTTGAGGTAGAACAAGTGAGAAATGTAGGAAAATTTTGCAGTTCAACACTGTAAGCATACTGTACTACTTTATTATGGTTAGGGTAGGGGGTGGATTGGATAGGAAATTGTGTTGGATTCCAAGGATCTTGATGAAAAGATAGATGTGGCTGATGTAGAGGATTGGTTTGTGAGATTGATATTAAAGGACTGAGTTGTGTTGCAGCATGAGGGAGAGTGGCCATGTGATAATAAGATAGGCCTTTCCAACCTTCTGGAAAGGGTAGGTAAGAGTTAAATTGAGGCTGCAACAACTTCCATGGTGGAGGAGTATTCAATGATTGAGTATGAGAGTAAGGAAATGGAGGGATGGAGTTTTGAACCATACATGTAGGCCACAGTTTCCATGGTTGTTGTAATAAATTTGTTGCAACTCTTAGATATCTTTGATATGTTGCTTTCATCCTGGGTAAGGAGGGGCAACAATACATGGAATGATTCAAGTCGCATATGCCATAAATTGTGAGACTATCCAAAGGAAAATCCATTGCAGTATT
This sequence comes from Pseudotsuga menziesii, assembly GCA_001517045.1. Taxonomy (NCBI): domain Eukaryota; kingdom Viridiplantae; phylum Streptophyta; class Pinopsida; order Pinales; family Pinaceae; genus Pseudotsuga; species Pseudotsuga menziesii. Next base: position 9,109 of record LPNX010524982.1, on the reverse strand, counting down.
TTTCTTCTAGCACTGAGGGAAAACTGTTTCTTCAAATTCCTCATGCTTTTCCTTGAACTCCAAAATACCCAATTATGAATTTAGTGAACCATTTCTATTAGCATTAAAATTTTCAAATAAATTACCGATTTCATAACCTAAAGCTCACATTTTTGCAGCAGATTTCAAAAATAGAGAGGGAAGTTATTTAGAATTCTTATTGTTCTTAAAGTTTCCTCTTGAATACCGTCTACATAACTCACAAATATCATCATATTGTAATTGAAATACATCACCTGTTCCCATCAAATTTAATATCTCTATAGATTTATCTTGGATTCCTTTAAGCGGGAATGTTTTTAGGGTCTCTTTCCCCAACTGTCTATATTTTGATCATTGAAGGTTGTATTGAAATTGTTCCACATAGTACTCCAAATTATGTTCTTATTCTTTTGTCATTCTGAATATGTCTTCATTGACCCTGCAATAATCTTTGTACCTTTTCAAGAATACATATTTAATGTCTTCACAAGTTTGTATGCAATTCCCTCCAAGGCTCATGAACCATCGGAGGGTTGTTCCTTTTAGAATAAGTGGAAACACATTCAAATTTTGATCATTAGTACGATAACAATATCCTCTACAAAGTACGTCGAATTTAAATAAAAAAGCATGGGGGTCTTCGTTTACCAAACCGTGAAAATTTGGTAGAGCAGATGGAGGAATACTTTTCATTTGTACCACTCCTCCTGGATTTCTGATGGGGAATTCAAAGGTAACCACTTCTGCATCTCTCTTACCTTCCATATTTTCATTTGGTTCTTCATGTGCTATTGTTAGGCTCCTTCTTCGAATGGTCCTTTCAACTTGTTAGTAGAATGGGTGGTGCTTACAACACCACTAAGGGGAATAATAAGATTTATGCTCCAAAAATTGAAAATGAAATAAAACTAAATGTAAAGAAAGAAAATCCATGCTCAAAGAAAATTCAATCAACTAAAAAATAATCTTACAACCTACATGCCTTGACCCTTATGAGGTTGAGCCTGTTTAAGTCAATCAAAGGATGCATAGCTCTTCACTATGTCTTATCGCCCATACACGCTAGAATCAGGAACACATATACCATGCTCTAATTTAATAATGCATCTACAAAACAATGTGAGATGTACTTTTTCACCATTGATAACTTCCCCGACAACGACGCCAAAATGTTGGAAAAATTAATTATCTAATTAAATAAACAACTGAAATTCCCAAACCATAAATTGTCAACCTGAGGAAGTCTTTTATTTCAAAGTTATCGTGCACTATCTATGCAAGCACAATTTCTACCTGAAATTGTTGATCTATTGGTATGAAATCAAAACTCTTTGTAAAATAGATCACACCTTCTTGTTGGGCTATAGGGAAGACCTAGGTTTTATACCATTAACTTCATACCAACAAACAGACCCACAGTGTTGGCCCTTTCGGCAAGAACCTGCGAACAGGTTGCAGTCTCACCCGAAACAGCTATGGGGTGCCGCAGAACCAAGTTTCTGCAAGCAAAAGAGGGATATTACTGTACCTTTAGCCTTAACAACAAATATTTATACCAAATAAAGCTTCGATATTCACTTAATTAGCTTCGCAGTTAGATAAAAGACGTTTCTTGCTTAACCCTTAACTGGGAATTCACAGCGAAGTTAATATTTAACAGTTGTCTTACTTTATCAATTATCTACTTATCAATGCATAAAATAAACCACAACAGAAACAACACAAAATTACCACAACACAAGATATAACGTGGTTCACCCCCAGTGTAGGGGCTACGTCCACAAAACTGCGCTTTTATTCCACTTCTTACAAAATAACAGTTCTGATCTGCGCACTCAGCAGCAGATCCGTCCTTCAGACTATTGCGCACTCAGCTGCAGTTCCTTTCTTACAATCTCTAACTGTGCACTCAGCTGCAGTTCCCTTCTTTACAAAACCCTCTGCGCACACAACTGCAGAGGTTGTCCACGCACACAGTTGGGACTTGACCTTAAAACCCAAAAATAGATCTAACTTCTTCGCATCATATGATCCTCATTTCATTAGATGATCTTGACATATTTACATGAGTGCCTATTTATACAAGTGCACTATTACAAAATCATGGGCTGACACCCAAATTTTATGGACAATTACAAAAAAGAGGGCTTTGACTCAACCCCGACACCCCTAAGACTATTTTGAGCCGCAGCTCCACTTACAAGCTTCCACAAAAACTGTGGAGTTACCAAAACTAGTGACCGTTAAGGCGCGCGCCCCAACAAGCCCCTAAGACTCATCAGTGTCCCATCCTGGGACACTCTGCTGCTTGTCTGATGGGAGAATCTTGTTGGCGAAGATAGTAAACTGTTGTCAGCTGCTTGCTGCTTCTCTACTAGCTCCTTATGCACTCTGTCTAGTTGTGTATCCATCTACATCTCTGTAACCATCATCTTTAATTTTCTTGCCCTCCTGCTCCCTTATATGCCTATTATCATCGTCTTCCCTTCTGCTACTTCTACCACAGTCGCAGCTTGCTTGATCCTTCATCCTTTCATCCTTAGTAGATTACCTATGTTCCTTATGCTGCTATCTTTCTTCATAATATTTATGATGGTCATGGGAATCATTGGGCCTTCTAAATCTATCAGCGACTCCATCCCTCGAACTGCCTCCCGTTCATGTCCTATCGAACATTTGACCATCCCCAACTTTGGGTTCTTAACAGACGATACCCCTGGGATTGCATGCCGATGTACTTTTGCATAAGACAAATAGCATGCCTCCATTTTGCTGAGCTAGGAGGATACATCTCGGGATCATCCGGAGTCTTTCCTGAGGGTTTGTGCCTTTCTTCGTTCCGTTTAGAGTGAACTTCTGCCTTAAATTTCTTCCTGGTTGAACATGTCTGCATAGGTGGATGCAACACTGGGGGAGTTTAGATGTAGGTGGATTGCTGATACGGTTCTGCAGACCTCTCTCCCTAAACTCTCGTAACAATTCCTGGACTTCACGATCGTTCGACATTGTCTTAACTGGAAACTCAAAAATGCGTAATGCAGGAGTCGCAGGCCTGTGTGGCTTCTTATAGAATCTCACAACAAAATATGCCATCATGGTGCATTAAGGACACCAAATCTGATGGAGCGACGGTAAATCCTGTTCGCACGGCGCTAAATTTTCCCAAAATCTCATCATTCCAAGTAGTTAAGGCAGCTCACGTGCCGGCGCCACTAAATCTAGTTTGTCCCATCAGTCACATTTTAGGCTCTGACAGGCCTTTCTTCTATGACACAACCACTAACTTCAGCTACATCACAATATTGACCTTCGACCCATCCTGACCCAAGCGCCAACCGAACTTCGACCTTCGAACTTTGACAGCCTTCAATACTTCGTAGCTTTGAGAGCAGCTTCATTATAGTCTAGTACCCAATTTCAACTGTTCTTGGTACTTAGACTCTCCTTCTTGCTGTTACTTCTGATTAGGGGGTCCATTCTTGTCCCTGTACATCTTTAATCTACTTCCATTCACCATGGAAGGTAAAATGTCTCCATTCAATTTAGCTAACTGGACTGCACCACCGTCGGTAACTTCCTGAACTATATATGGTCCTTTCCAATTTGTTTTGAATTTACCTGGAAACTTCATGAATTTACTATCATACAAGAGCACAAGATCACCAATCTGTAATTGCTTCTTCTTAATGTGTCTATCATGCCATGCTTTTTCTCTAGCTTTCTGTACTTGCTGCTGGAAACCTGCGATGAATCTGTCTTCCTCTAGTTCTAGCATATTTGCTAGCCTTTCTTTCAACATAGCTGGGTCATCCATCTCTGTGAAGACAGATATTCTGAGGCTAGGAACAATGTACTCCATGGGCATAACTACTTCTTGCCCATAGACCAGCCTAAAAGGTGTATGGCCTGTCAACTTCTTGCAAGTGGTCCTATAATCCCATAGTACTGCTAGAATTCTAAGGTCCCAATCATTTCTGTTAACATTACAAACCTTTGTCAGAGCATGCTCAAGGATCTTGTGAAAGGCTTCGGCAGTTCCATTTGCTTCAGGATGGTAGGCAGTACTCTTCTAATGATATACTTGAAATTCTTCGGTCAATGCTTCAATAGTCTTATTTAAGAAATGTGATCCTTGATCACTCATAAGAATTCTAGGACACCCAAATCTTGACAAGATATTATCGAAGATGAACTTTGCAGCTGTAGCAGCACTACAATTCTTAACAGGTTGAGCTTCAGCCCAACGAGTAAGATAATCAGTCAATGTAATAATGTATCTTGCTCCAGATTTCTTTGCAGGGGGATTGATTGGTCCAACAAATTCAATAGCCCACTTGTCAAATGCTTGTAAAGTTACCTGTGGAACCAGAGGCATCTCATCCCTTCTAGACGGTTTTCCTATCCTTTGACAGATATCGCAGCTGTGGCAATACTCTCTTGCATCCTTATGAATCGTAGGCCACCACAATCCAGCTGTCATAATCTTTTGAGCTGTAGCTTTTCCTGCATAATGACCTCCTCCTACTCCTGAATGTGCCTCAGCCAAGATCAATGGCTTTTCATGCTCTAGGACACATCTACGCAATATTTCATCTGGTCCCATCTTATATAGCTGTCCTGATATCAAGGTAAAGTTAGCTGCTCTGACCATCAGCTGCTTCTTCTATTGTGTCGTCATCTCAGAGGGTGGAAAACCTATAGACAAGTACTAAACAATATACTGAAAATAGTCATCAACCATCTGGATGGAAAACAACTGGGCATCAGGAAGACCTTCGTCCAAGCTAGTGGGCTCTTCTCCTGGCTCAAGCCTCGACAAGTGGTCAGGCCCCAGGTTAAGTCTCCCTGGTTTAACTATGATCTCAAAGTCATATTCCTGAAACAGAATCAGCCATCTGCATATCCTTCCACCTAACACAGGCTTTGTTGGAGCAAAATCCAATAGCTACAGAAGAAGCTGCTAGTTTTGGCGGAAAGAGAGAAGTTTTGGCGGAAAAAGGACAGGGCAGAGCTACGACACCGTAGCACGTTTCTAGCTGGAGAGCAGAGCCGGAAACCATGACTTTTGGGATAGAAAATTCAAGAAGGTAACGGTACCTGAGCGGCCGAGAGAAGAAAGCTCAACCACTGCATTAAAGGCAGCGGCGGAAGACAGGAGGGCTCAGCGACCCTCATAAAGAAGAAGGAGCAATGAGGCTCAAGCATTGAAGGTGAAGGACAGAAAGAGAAGCGGTGCATAGTACCCATGGTCAGTGCCAGGAAGCATGGAAGACTGCAGAGAGCTGTGGTGTGACGGGAAGCGGCTACCTCAAGGACAGAGAGGACCGACTGTCACTATTTAGGGTATGGGTTTACTGTTGGGACAAGCCCACAGTGTTGTAATGGCACGACCTTCGGGCTGCCTATAAAAGCTTGCATTTTTTTATTGTAAAGGGTTAGCTAATCAGTCAATTAGCTAATCAGTCGGCTAGCTAACCAGTCAGTTAGATAGTTGGTCAGTTGATAGTTTTGTAGACTCAGGAATCAGTCAGACAGACTGCGTTGTAACGATCCAGACACCTAGTTGTCTGTGAGTCATTTGATTCTGTATGTAACCATCCATAGAGAGAATAGAGAGGGAAGGATATATTGGAAGAAAGGCAACATAGATATAGACCAGAGGTCTAGAAGAGACCTCGCCCTGCATATGCAGTGCAACAGACTGTGCTAACTTCCCTCAAGATATATAATAGAAGCACAGTTTGGTGGACGTAGCTCCCATCCCGGGGGTGAACCACGTTAAATCTGCGTGTTATGTGTTGTATGAATGTGATTGTATTTGCTTATTGTTACTGGTTATTATGCATGTAATGATAGTAGTAGTAGATGAATGTATGTATTGTTCCGCCCATGATAATGCAAGAGGATAAAGATAAGTTGAAGCATTCTAGTAGGCTGTTTAAAGACTCCTTTACGTCTGTCTCTAATGACCAGTTACTCACAATATACTTCTGAGAAGTAGAGTTCGCACATCGGCACAGTCATGCTAAGAGCGCAAAGTCATAGTGGTAAGATATCGCAGAGAGGCGGTATCGCATCGGCAGAGGAGCTGCGGTGCGCGATACTGCGAGCTGAGGGCTTAGCATTGAGGAGAGGATGGGGGTTCCATGGTGCGCAGAGATGCGGGAAGGTTGGGAATATTGTGAGTAAGTGGAAGTTGTGCGACGCGAGAGGAAATCGTGCGACTTGCGCGGGGTTAAGCATCGCACAGGTAAAAGTGCTGCGAGTAGAAGGGGACGTGCGATGCGCAAAGCTAGTTGACCTAGTGGTGCACAGGAGTAAGAGAAAAGAAGTAGGATGCATAGAACCTGGTCCAAGACACTTGAGTTTTGGCCAACCCATTAGATTCACTTCGGGTGAGACTTCAGATCGCTTCGCGGTCTGTCGCCGAAAGGGCCAGTGAGTTTTGGGTGTTGTTGATTAATTATAGTAAACCCGGGTCTGCCCACACAATCAACAAATGGTTTCGTTGTCGGGTTAAACGACTGGGATTCAATGTTCTGTTGGCATCCTACGAGAGAAGAGTTTCACCAGTGGCTGGATTGAGA
>LPNX010524969.1:307925-333116 GCA_001517045.1 Pseudotsuga menziesii | reverse complement strand
TCGCTTATCCGACGCTTGTAGGTGTCGCATTTCCGACGCCTGTGGGTCTAAAAGTTTTAAAAAAATTCTGTCATTGTCGCTTAATAAGTGTCGGATAACCGACAATTTAAATTCAAGCGACGGTTAATTAAGTGTCGCTTAAGCGACGGTTACTTAAGTGTCGCTTAATCGACGCCACGTTTCCGACGTTTCAAAAAAAACCAAAGTGTCGTACATGCGATAGGGAAGTGTCGAAAATCCGACATGACGGCCGTCGGATTTTTGGTCAAAATGTAGTAGTGTAGAGGTAACAGTCATGTATACATGTGAGCTGCAGTACTTGTAGTCATGTATACACACGGGTTTTCTATGAAGAGTCTCATACATCTATTTTTGTGAGTGAGATATTGATGTTTGGGTGATTTTGGGTGTGTTGTCATTGTTTTTTAGTCTTCCTGGGTGTTTTTGGTGCTTTTGTACTACTTCTGTGCTGACTAAATACGTCTTTTTCTTTGATTTAATTTAAAAATTGTTCTTGTGATTTATCTCCAAGTTTTTGTTTCGTGAATAGTGAATTAGGATTCTTGGCCTCAGTGCCCTTCTTGGACTATGTCTGATACTTTTTACGGGGTCTAGGAGTTTGTAGAGTCTTTTTGTTTCATTTTCATATCATTTTAATCAAAATACAAAAGTATTTTTACTTTTGACATGTTTTTGCATTATGAACTTGGATTGAAATGGTACTTGCATTAGGTTTGCTTCGATGAAATATTTTTTAGGATTTCATATAGGAATGATTTCATTGGCATTTGAGAAGAAATTTGTGCATTTCATGTAGTGGCATACTCTTTCTTCACATTTAAATAGAAATTGCACTTGACATTGTTTTCTTGGTTTGCATATAAATTTCCCTCTCGATTCATAATATCACTAGTTGCACTTTCATTACCCTTGAGTAATCACAGCCTTAAAATTAACGCTTAAATTAAAATGGATTATGATTTTCATTTTATAGATGTACACCAACAATATTAGGTTGTACAATCTTGGAATAGGTTGTTGTGATTAAATTTTTCCAAGACTATGAAAAAAAATAGGTGTTTATCCAGGTGAGAAGAGAAATCCTTGGTATAATTAGTGTTCTCAAGAGGCCCGTCTTACACGGGATTTAAGCATGAGGAAACACACATTTAAGTGGTATGGAAATCTCGTTGCCACTTTCTATTGAGCTCCAAATATTTTTCCAGGATATTTTTCGTATCTAGGGGATTTTGAGGTACCTTTGGTGCTTTCGAGCTTTGGTATTTGTTACCTTTCCCATACGATAGATCCCACCAATGACTGTCCCCATGAGTTTTGGTTATATTTGGGTGACCTTATTTACCTTACCTAGGTATCACAGGGGGTACTTAGAGAGTTTTTTTTGTGAATTTCTTGGCTAGGTAGGGTTCAAACAACACAGTCGCTATATGCGTTGAAGTTGAGGGACACTATAATTGGTTACACACCTCTGCTTGTAGTGTATGGAAGGCTGAACCCTCTACTAGGTGAGACATACCTGTTTCATTTAGGGTCTCACTTATCCTCCCTATTGGCTTGTTTGCATATGACTTAGATTTACTTAGTGGTGTGCTCTTTGTGCACTAGCTTTCTTTAGGGGTCGTAATTTTTTGAGTCTTTTTATTTTTGTGGATTAATTGTGGTTTGATTTTTTGGTCATCCACCAATATCAGCATTTAATAGCACTTTCTCCTTGTGTATTTACTCCTCCTTGGAAGAGAACTATAAATTCTAGGAAAAATTTTACACAATGTGATTCACACACTGTTCTCACCATGAGTACTACATCTCAGAACCCAGAGATCGACCCTTCTCCATTGTTCAGAATGGGGAATGCTACCAGTTTGAGACTTGGGACTCTAGTTGACACCAACCCTCATGGGGATGGTACATCCTATAACACACCACTCCAACTTTCATATTTTGTAGCTTCTTACAAGAGTTCTTCCACGGGAACGTCAAGTACTGAGACTCATCACATTCGCTCTAGCATAGGAACTTTTATATTTGGCATGCCATATCTTACCATCATGTCATATATGTTTGGTCCTAGTATTTACCTTAGTGTTATTCCTAGGGTCACTATAGAAACTTTTATTGATGGTAGATTTGGAAGTGGTCATATTACTCCTTTTGCTCCATTCATGGGCATATTTTTTCCCAGTCTTAAGAGTGGTGTTCACTCCTATGGAAGTGATCCTAGACATGTGAACATTGGAGGAACTGATTAAATTCCATCTTATGCTACATCATTCACCGCACTTGTTCTATCAAATTCCTTCCTTATGACACACACTCCTCATGACCCCCACATTCCTTCGAGAAGTGGTGTTTCATCTAACCGTGTTGTTACCTTGTTAGTTGGTGTTGTTGTGTTGGGATGTTGCATGCCTCATTATCTATATGCGGTTCAATATGTTTATCTATCCTATAACTATGTTTATGTGGCACCCCATTCTCAAAATATGTCAAACTACAATGTTCGGTTCCATCCTTTTATGGGTCATGCAAGAGGGGGTTATTATTCGACTCGAAAAGGAAATGGCCTTTACTACAATCAGGCTTAGATGAGCCAACCTTTTCAGGGAGAGTGGAACCAAATGGTAAACCTAGGATCCCTTTCTTGGCTACGTTGAACTTACCTAAACTTTGAAGGTTTACCAATGATATTTTATATCATGATCCGATGTGGATGGTTGTTCTCGCCAAGATTCCTTCATATATTAGAAAGCTTCAAGGTAAGAGTGGTGAGGACCTGGAGAGAATTTAACTACTTTCCACCTATTGTTCTCTTTGAACTCATTAAACCATGACCATGTTTTGCTATGACTATTTCAATGCATGCTCATGTGTCCTGTCATGAAATGCTATATAGAGTTTCGTGGGTGCACATATCGTGTGTTTAATGTTTTAGCCATGAATTTTCTTAAGCACTTTCAATGATCGGTACGTTATGATGCTGGTACCGAGCTCTTATGGAATTTTCGACAAGATTAATCCATGCACATATTTTACCATATTTAAGAGTGCCACAAATGAAAGTGGTTTATTAAAGCAAACATTCCACCCGAGTTTTTGTTGGAATGGTTCATCAAATCTTTATTTCCCTATATTGTGAAGAATGTTTCATCATCTAGAGTAATGAATGAGCAGAAGGGTATATTTAGATATAAGCAATTAGACTTGATTTATGCTCAGTCTAGGATCCTTTATGAGATTATCCCTGACACACTATGATCAAACTTTGAACCTAAGTTTAAACCTGGGCCATGTGCCGATGGTATTGTTGGCTCTTCAAGTACTAAGGTTGTAGACCAGGTTTAGAATCAAATGCAAAATTTGTCTATTAATCAGTATGTGACCGGACAAGCTACGTCTTCATTTCATCTCACCCAGTTGGTAGATGTTATCTCAGTACATTCATCATACCATACGGGTAACCAACAACCTGGAAGGAAGAAAATGAAGGGAAGAATTAATAGAATGGATGGGAATAGGAAGGAGAACTAGAGTGATGATAAGAACGATGATAATGCTGGGGGGGGGGAAGAAATATAAAAGGAAGGTTAAATTCCCTTGTAAGATTTGTGTGGGAGACCATCTCACATACTTATGTACCTGTATTGATGAGTCCTCGAAGTTCATTGCAAAGAGACCAGTTGTGTTGATTGATCCTTTACATCATAATCAAGATATGGCCTAGAGGAACATGGATTCCAGAAGTAATTTTGGTGGGAGTCAAAACCCACTGAATGTATAATTTGGCCATGTGTGTATCAATATGATGTATGTCACTAATGTTATGACTCGTGCAAAATATTATGGTCAGTCACAACCCAACATGGGTGGAGAGCCTCTACTTCCTCAAAATTATTTCCATATTGATAAGAATGAAACCATACCTTGCATACATAAGGGTCTTAAAGCACTTGGGCAACAACCCTAATGCTCAAGTCTCCAAACATTATTCTATGCTCAAGGATTTGGATCAGATTCCATGTGTGATGTCCTCTCTTAAAGTCCTTCAGACATGTCCTTCGCAAAGGAAAGCATTTTTGACTACTCTTGGGGTGATTGATCCTAACCCTTCCACAGTAGTTCGATTTAAAACCAATGAGGTCCATCCTTGCTTTGATTACCATGTGGGTTTCTTAGTCAATGTGGGTTGTCTGAATAACACCATCAATCGTATAATCATTGATGAAGTAGTTGTGGGATCTATGATGTACCTAGCATGTTGGAATGTACTTTGCTCACCCATGCCGTCGGAATCTATGACCATGTTGATTTCATTTGATGGAAATTCATTTTTCCCATATGGTATTCTTTCCTCTCTCAAGGTCCGGTTGGGAGGGAAGACTTTGTGAATCGAGGTTGAAGTTGTTGATGCACCCCTTGAAAACAATTTTTTAGTGGGAAGAAATTGATTTTACTCTATGAAGGAGGTCGTGTCTTCGATTTTTATTGTAATTTTCTTCCCTTTTGAGGATCGGATTGTCATGATCAAACAAATTCCATTCGATAATTACAATTCGACCGCATTTTTGGGATCCACCATCCCAACTATTAACAATTTTCATCTAACAACCGAGAATATTCGTGTTGGAATGTATCTTTCATTGCTAGGATATTTTAATATTTGAACGATATTTTAGCACCAATCCTAGCTATTGGTTCCCCTCTCAGTAGTGATTCATCGTCGTTGATTTCGATCCCATTTCACACTATGTATTTGAATGACCCTTGGACTCTCTCTTCTCTAAGGACTTTGGATGAAGACCCTATACATACCAAGATGAAGATGTCCTTGTCTATGACGGAGGTTGCATATCAAGTTGTTCTTGATCTAGTTGTAGACCCTAGTCCTTCCTCTTCATGGATGAAGGAGGAGGATCTCTCTGCACAGACTTCTTGGAAGGTTGCGTCATCATGCTCGCATGATTTCCTTGATGAGGATATCCCTTCAAAAGAAGCATTTCTCAAGGCCATGAATTTTCCTCAATAGCTTGGGGAAAAGTTTCACCATCACTCTTACTTCTTCTCAGATGTTGAATGATCGAGCATGATGAATTTAGGAAAAACCTTGGCTATAATGTTTGTTATCCCATGGTCCCATTAGGAATTCATGGTGTATATGATGAAGGGAACATGGTGAATCTATCACCTATGATTCCCATTGAAATTTCTCATATTCTCAGTAAGATTGAAAATGTTTACATCGATGTAAATTGTTCTCCCGATTAAATTAAGGCATACACTAAACTTTTTAAATAATTTGGTGATTTTTTCACTTGTTTGTATGATGAGATATCGGGAATATACCCTAATATTGTTGAGCATGAGTTTAAAAGATATCGTAATTCTAAGCGTGTTCGACAGCATTTATGTGTGATGAACCCTCGTAAGGAGAACACCATTTAGGCTGAGATAGAAAAGTTATTAAAAGTTGGATTTATCTATCTAAGTTCTCTATACCTAAGTGACTGCATTATACATCCAACATAAATTCATACTCTATTATTAATGCATGTATAGACCATCTCAAGGCTTCTATAACTAAATTGCTTTAGACTGATCATTCTCAAAATGATATAGTTACTATACTCAGCTACTTTAATATAATTTTTCAAAACTTTTTATAAAGTATATTCTCAACATATCAAATTATCAAAACTATGTCTTCCCCAAAAATTCAATATAATTAATCAAATCTTATTGTCTTGGTAACCTTATATAATAAGCAAAGAATCATACATACTCTAGATCCCCACGTGACACTACTTCTTGTAATGATGCGCACCTGCATTATTTGCTCACAAATTCTTGCCCAAAATAAGTTGCATCATACTCTCATAAAACAAATTATATAATAACAAGTTCCTATTTGAATGCTCTAACTCTTGATGCAACAAAATATACTTGTGTATCATATCAATGCTTTACTTCCTCTTCAATATCTTTTCTCGATGTGTTAATATTATGCACTTAATTTTAAAAAAAAAAATCAACTTGTACTTTACTCATCAATAAGTATGTAAAACAACATAAGTATATCTTGCATAGATATGTTGCATCAATCCTAATAGTGTCTTTATTTTCTCATTCACCAATAAAACATATAACCTTCTTTCTTGTATTTTAGTTCATGCAACTAACTTCATGCATTGCAAATAATTCTAAGAAAACCGGTGCAAACCAGTTCAGTTCGATGATCTTAACATTAAACAATATTTCTTTTTCTAGCGTGCATACCAATAAGTATTTATAATATCTCATATTCAAATCATATAGTTCACAACATACGTGTATGTCGATGATTCCATTAGGTCCAAGCGTTGTAAACTTTGCTATGATACCATGTGTAACAAACCTAATATTCTTTCAACTACTGTATGCGAAAAATGGGGTAGAATTTAGCTTTTACTATATTAAAATAAAGTCAACCATGTTAGAATCTTTCAAATACTGAACTATTATATGGTAATAAGATCTTACAATTGTTAATCACTTATTAGTATATCCAAATATTGACATCGCAAACATTTAGACAAAGAAAATGGAATATTTACTATCCAGGTGACTTCCTCCATGAAGCAAAAGTATACTTTTTAACTGTAAGATTAGATTCTCTTTCATGAACCCTTGTATCAATAAAATAGCCTATCATAATCAATTTAATTGACCATCATTTAGATCATAAATTCTACTTGTCAAAATGAGTATAAAACTGCCATTTAACAATGAGTATAAACCAATGTCACACATATAACACATACAATAGTAAGAGAGACATTGTATTACGTGGTTCACCCCATCCATGAGGCTACGTCCACCAAAGTTTGTTTTTATTAATTTATCAAGAGAAGACTTACAATTAGTGGCACATCCTTTTCCAAATTCTCCCATAAGTTCTTTTGACTTACTCTTCTCCATTATTGCACGGTTCCCTTCTTGCAAAGCGTAAATTATTTGAGAGCATGGATATTCTTAAATTAATACCGGTATATTCTCCATGTACCCAACTTATTCCAAGGCACTGGTATGCTTGATTCAGGTCAGTAATGAGACCAAGACACATGAGAAAATTCAATTACCAGGTCTGCAATAACAAAACAGAAAGCAGGAACTACATATCCAAATCCACATCCATTGTTTAACATTTAAGAATTCAAGGTCAGCTAATGCATTTTTCAATCAGATCCTAGGAAAATGCATTAACTTCAAAATCTGCAAACAAATCCTATAAATTGAATTTGAATCTTGCAATCGATACATATACGACGGATCAAAAGTAGATCAAGGGAAATACGATATGGAGTTTAAATAAAATATCACTCAAATACAAAATAAAGACAAAATCCAACGACGTTTCACTTCCTAGATCTAGAATAATTCCAGTTTATATACCCTAGCATCGTTTACCAAATCAAGACCATATACATTCATGTCCTATCATTATCAATAATTCCTCCATACCTAATATAGTTCAAAGGTAAACCCGAGTAGCGTTTAGAAAACTGAGGCTATATAACCTGCAACTACACTCTATTTTCAACGATTCTTCCAGGTTAAAGGGGATCACAACAACTACATCAACCTTCTCTTGCTCTAAAAAAGTTTGTAAGATAACCCAAAAATTGTTTACCAAATCCAACCTTTCAAATGGTACTTCATTTTAACGATTTTTCCATATCTAAAGAAAAATTCAAACCATAATCACAAGCCATGATTTACCTGGACCAATCACAAAACTTGTTAACAAAACTACATAAACGACATAGGAGACCATTTCAGAAAAGCACGTTCCAAGAACTAATAGTAGATCGAACATGAAATTACTGAATAAAGAAGCAAACAATGTCTTAATCTTGCTCTTATTTGCCTGCATTGAACAAAACATTGATGTTCAGTCTATTGCGAAACTTCTCTCCCTAAAATCAGAGAATCAACAACTTTGATACCCACACATGCATATGCATATCTATATGAACTTATACACCTCACTTTGCAGCCATAGATATGTACATATTCACATGCCTATGCATATACGCAAAAATACGAGCAAATAACAAAAATGATCATCAAATTTTCATTTATATTACATTATAATATATGTGTGGTCTCATGGTGGAGGATCATTTGGAAAAAAAAAAAACAAACCAGCCAACAACAAGATGCAAGCTCACATTATAGGCACGCACTTGAGACTTGCATATAGAAGTTCTGTGTTTTATACCCTTTGAGTTCATTTCTTTAATATAGCAAGCAAAGCTAAATCTAGGTTAGGATAAATCAAGGTTGAAGGTTCCAGATCTAAATCGATAATCTTATGCATAAGATGAAAATTTCACTCCACGCAACCCAACAAAATATGGTCAAGATTTCCCAGATCCATATGAGGATAGGAAGACAACTAAGCAGTGCGTTTATAAATCACAGACCTTCTATTTTTGGGACATAACTGAATATATAGGTCAGAAAAATGAAGACTGTAAAAAAAATACTTACCCCACATCACTAACAGGAAAGGTTCACTGTCGTAGCACTTCAACTTGCAATCGATGTTTGCATCAACAAAACCTGGATCAAGTTCCTTCCTCCTGTCAAGCATAGATATTCGTTGCTTCTTTCAAGCGTAGGGGTTTTCTTCTCCTCTAGGTTCATGAAAAACCCAGAGCTCTCCTCTAGCTCCCACCCGGATCTCCCGTTGGAAAATGCCTGTAGCCTCTCTCTCAAGGCTTTCAGTCCTCGAATCATCCCCAATACATGGGATCTCCCTCCTTATAAAGAAAATCCATAACTAAAAATATACAACAAACTGTGTGTTTCAACCTTAGTTGCCGAAAATCCTCCCCCAGCACGCACAATCCCCCTTTTATCTCATTTCTAGCTGATACCCCTTTTTTAATTTTGTTAAGCGTGGAGACCCCGTCTCCTCTCCTTCATGCATTTCCTTAAATGAAGCCGGTTGTAAAAAAATATTGAATCCTCTTTTTACGGAAATCGCTTCCTCATTCCATATCAAATCTTAACTCCGAAACAAATTCCGTAGAAAACACGTTTTTTTTCCTTTATCCTTCCAAACGGATTCTTCCATCTCGATAGTGTCCAAATTCCCTTCTTGATTTTTAACGCTCCACTACTTGTGAGCTTCTCCATTTTAATCTTAATTCCATTAAAACATTTATTATGCATGTCTATTAAGCAAAGAGTGTGTTATTTCATTTATCTTAAAACATAAGTTTTGAATCAAGAATAGTCCTCTTATTTTTAACTTTATTCCTTATATATATATATATATATATATATATATATTAGTATATATTTGTAGACTTTAATTGTATTTCAATAAATGAGTAATGATACTTAGAATATAAAAAACACTTTTATAATAGGATTTTGACTTCATCCTTTCAATCTTGCATAATCATAATAATTCTAACTAGCTTGGTAGTAACGACTAGGTCCTCAAAACTTATTCATTAATGTTTCTTCCACCCCAAGCCATATAATGTTTCTTCCATAATAAACATCTCTGAGTATGGAAGATCAGACTCCAAAACCAACACCATGATAGGAATCATTCCCATTGTATCCAATGACTTCAATGTAATAAAGGCATATACTTTAAATCAGTCATTTATACCATGTTACGTTTAGTTATTATATGCTTAAAAATTTAACAAACTATTCTTATATGAAACTTTGCATATTGATAGTGTTCACTATATGAGTATGGATTTATTCAATATGTATTCAGAAAATGTTTTTTAATTCAAAATTTGTTATTTATATGTATTTTTTACCAAAATTCTTGTATTTTTCTTATAATTTTTTTCTTGATTCCAAGTTTGGTATATTTGTTCTCTAACAATGCATGTGAAACATCCTTATAAAACACTCATATCTCATGTGTAAAGAAGAGTGGATAAAAATGTCAATGAAAGAGGTTTTTGGTCATGGAAAACTGTTTTGTATTCATATATCCATATGAAGCATTGGCAGATTGTTAGGAATCTAATGTTATTAATTGGCACGTTCTTTATAGATATGTTTGCTTTTCAATGAAACCATGAATTGTTGCAAAATAGCAAGGTGCAAAATAATTTTCAAAAATTAAATATCACTTTATTTTTGAACTGTGAAAGTGCCAATGTTGTATAGGGAAAATGGAGGGAAAATGTATAAAAAAACAAATCCAAGTGAGCCAAGAAGTTGAAACACACAAAGTTATTCCCTCTCCACAAGAAACTAAAAAATTATTCTTTATTTTCTACAACATTTTTAGGGATACATCCTAACCTCTAAAAATGATTTTACAAATAATTATCAACCACCTCTTGATAACAACTTATCAAACTTAGAGCTAGGAATTGTTTTTCATCATTTGTAAACCAATTCTAATCTTTGAACCCATAATCATTGAATTTTAACATGAATTGTTTGGTATAATATGTGTCTAAATATGATCACTTGAATTAATTATGCATATGAATGTATCTATGTAAGTATTTGTTTAATGATTAAATGACCATTGCAGAAATATTCATATGTAAATATATTCCATATGAGAAAAACAAACATCACAACAATAACCCAATATAACTAGAAAACAAAAGTAAACCTCTAATAAATAAAAAAATATGCCTTTTGTTCCATAATTTAGAAGAGTTTCTCTTTAAAAATGTCCAATAAGTAGAAAAACATAATCCATTTTCTAAAAATTATGTTATCAAAATATGATCCTATATAAGAAAAAATATATCACAAAAATAACCTAATATAACTCTAATATAAATGTAAATATCTAGTAAATACAAAAAATAAGGACACATGTTCTAAATTGAAGGTCACAAGTTCAAATCACATCCGGATTTACATGTGTACAATGCTTGCGAGGTGTGTGGGGCACCTAGGGGTATAGTGGTAGCGGGAGGTGTGTGGGGCACCTAGGGGTATAGTGGTAGCGGGATTGGATCCTTGTACCCCATGTCATGAGAGTACCAAGAAAGTCTAGAGTTATCGATTCCCTAACAAAAAAAAATACAAAAAATAAGAAATAAATATTTTGCTCCAAAATTTAGAAGAGTTTAGGGTGAAAAATATCAAATAAAGTAGAAAAAATAATTCATTTCCTAAATAGTATGTAATTAATTTATGTTTATAAAAGTTTTTAATTTTTTTTTAATTTCCTAAATAATATCTAATTAATTTATATTTATAAAAGTTTTTTTATGTTTTTTTTAAACAATTAGATTTTGGTTCGCTCGTCTTTTGGTTGAGTAGATGGAAATCAAATATTTGAAGTATAATATAAAATATAATCAAACGTAAGTTAAACTTACATATTCATATTGTACTAAATATTCATAAAAAAAATCATATTAATATTGAAATTATGTGCAGAGAATGCATTATAGAAGGATAGAAGCCTAAAAAAACTAGTATAAAAATAACTACTTTGACTTTCCCAATAACCATTCATGAAATCTATTGATATTTTTTCAATGTTCAAATTCCATTTTTTTATTGTAAAAATGGGCTTAGCGCTCTTGAATAGGGTTATTAGATCTAGATTTTGTAATCGGAGTTTCTTATATTTGTCATTCAAACAACTCACTCGATTTTTGGCAATATTTTAAATCAATTTTGAAGCCATAATCAATATTTGACAAATTGGAGAAGCAATGTAGTGCTTGGTTATGTGGAAATAATGTTGAAGAAGCCATGATAAATATTTGATAAGTTGGAGAATGTGGTGCTTGATTAAATAATGTTTTAATTTTTTTTATTTAGGTATATTTATTATTATATATTGTGTAATTAATTTATAATTTTATTTTTTTAATTTTTAATTTTATTTATTAAATTTCCTTTTTTTGAATAAATATTTTAGAATTTTCTATTTATTTTCTTTATTTTTATGTTAATTGCTAAATATGTATATTTTATTTATATTAAGATTGTAATATAGATGTCATTTTATCATGCAATCTTATGCAATTTATTTTAACTTGATTTATCATCTTGTATGCATATTTCCTTGGTTGTTTTACCTTTCGAATATGAATAAATGTTCTAGAACCATTATAAATCTATCTTAAATTAGGTGTATCAACAGAAACACAATTTCTTAAAGTGTAATTTTTTTATTTTTTTATTTTGTGAGCCAAGGGTATTTTTTTGATAACTTTTTATTTAGCTACATGGATTTTTTATTTACATTTTATTTGGTTTTACATTTTATTTTATTTTTTTAATTAGTGTTTTTTTTTGGTAATGTTAGAGCACCTCCATTGACATAGAGGGATCAAATCCTTAGACATACAAACCCTTTTTTATTGTCTATCTATTGTTGGATAGGTTTGTAAATGAAGGATTTGTTTACATTTTACTTTTAATTATTCTACATTGTTTTACATTTTATGTTTTCTTACATTGTTTTAATTTTTAATTTTTTATACATTCTCTTATTAATTTTCCTATTATTTAAAAGTTATTCTGAAATTTCTAATTAAAATTTATATCCACTTAATTAGTACTATGCTGGAATGTTACATTACAATGATGATGATGATGATGATGGTTAACGTCAGGTGCTACAAAACTTTGGTTTATCGGACCTAAATAAATGAATTATTTTGTTTGTTTTAAAATTGTATTTCTACTTTCAAAGAGCTTGGAGAGAAGCGTCCCGAGCTCACTATAATTTTGACATGGTAAGAGGCTAGGAAGGTCGGTATTGCAACAAAGATATCCTTCACAATGGGTAGAAGCACATTTGAGAGCAACTACAACATTTCATGTAGCCTCATAAAATGAAATAAAAAGAATATGTTATTTTTATATCATTTATTCCTCCTAGTGTCTTTACGATGTACTCCAATAAAATTAAACTAAAAATTTCCCACTTTCCTAGAAACCCTACAAGATAATAGAGTATTAGTGTAACACACCAAATAAATGTAATTTATTATTACTTGGAATATTATTAATTTTTTTAAATATTTTGGCAAGAAACTCAAATTGGATGTAATGGGTTATTTTATTTAATAATTTAAATACTCAGAGGAATTAGAACTGAAGTAGTTGTTGAAAGAGTGTTTATTGACCCACTAGGGGGAAAATATAAGTGGTGAAAGATGTTGAGTGAGAAATCAAGTGATGCAGGACGAATCTTCCTAAAAAATCAGGTCAAGACACTTTGTGGAGTGCTAAAGAGTAGGAGGCTAAAAAATGACCAACTGTTAGGAAAAATATTATAAAACTATATGTCCATCAAGAAATAAGGAGGCTAACGATGGACAAGGAATTGATCCGTTGATGCATAACATGGCGCATTGAATGGATTTTGTAATTATGGTTCAAGAAACAAGCTCATGGGTTCTAGAGAAAATAAGACTTGGTTGGTCTAGGAGTTGAGTGCGAGGAACGCCAACTTCAATTTTGTTTTCTCGACAATGGTGTTAGGTTCCATACTCAATTTGTTTTATGTTTAGTATTGATAAATTATATACTAAGTATAGATATGAATTGTAAATACATTTCCTTTTATAGTAAATTATACTATGCATATGTTCCTAACATTTTTCCTATATTCATGTTATGATTTAGTATAAATTGTTATTTAATTACAGAATGAAAAAAGAATCATAGATCTTATTATATTAGTTATATTTTTAGTTAATCTATCTTTGGGCTTCAATACTCAGATTAGATTGGATCTAATGTTCGTATAACTAAAGAATCTGCACGAATGTATCTCGAGAATCCATATATCCCTTATGACTGTATGGATGGCTATCTCTCGAGGATAGGTTAATCAACAAACCCAACACTTGGATAACCAGAGTAGTGCCCAATTCATAGATGTGGTTCATATCTTAAACTATGTTTGCATATTTTCTATTAAACACATTTTAAGTGGACATTAGATTTCAGTTCTTTCAAAACTAATCATATGCCCTCGGAACTCAGGTTTTTCATACATAGTTTACGTCTATTCTAAACTTTGTTATTTTATAATTTTTTCTAAATAATAATTATGTTTGAAGAACACCTATAGTTATGACCAGATAGCTAACAAAATAGTTTACAGAAGGAATTTATATGTAAACCAACAATCGAGTAACCCTAATGTGAAATCAATAAATGTAATCACTAAACAAAAGGAATCTAGACAGTCCCAAAAAAATGATAAATATAGAGAGAAGAGTTGAATAAATTGACATTTTAACATAGTAGAAATCAAATATACAATGATTTTCAATTGGCTATTCATACCCATTTGGAACCAAATTTGAAATATAATTTTTTATAAACAATCAATACATGTCCCACTCAGAGATCTATATAATAACACAATCGATAATCAGATCTAGTTCATTACACAGTAAATTTATGTTTGTCAAATAAAATTAAATTCGTAGACACTATTCACTGGTATCCATATCTGAGGATAGTTAGCATTTCCAAAGAATTTAACCACAATCGAATCATATTAACTAAAATAATAATTTTGATTAAGCTTCGAGCTTAAATAGAATTATCTCAATCAACAAAGTTTTCCAAATGTTAAAATATCATCATGGTTGTGACCCCATCCATTGGAATCCACTATTTAGAATAAAATGTAATGTACATCCAAATCTGATGGAAAAACAACTCATTAAAAAATTGAGAGGCTGTGAATCCTTTATTATAAGGTAGTACACACCCCTAAGGGTTTATCATAAGAAAATTAAAAAACGTATCTTTGGAGAGGCTCTGAAATTCCTTTCCACTTTTGGACTACAAACCCAATGGGAAACCATTGCAACCCTTAAAATATGAGAGCCTTACCACATGATCATGGAAGATCCAAGTTTGTCATCCAAGTCATCATGGCGGTAGACACATGCAACAAACTAAGTGGTGTTAGTATATTACTAATGAAAAAGTATACAAATGTATACTTCTAATTCAAGAGCGATAGTCTAAAACCCTCAGCTCTATATAGAGAAGGAGGCATCAGAGAAGGTGACCCTATCTCTTCTCTTGCGAGGCCATGCCGAGGAACCTACGCCCACACTTTTACTTGTTTGTTAAAAGACTATTAATGTAAACTTAAATTGAATAAGGAAAGGAATGGAGGTGTAAAAATCTTACCTCGCCAAATGAATTTTGGGCTGAATGTTCGAAGCTATATTTGCTCGAAGTTTTCTAAATCCACCTCCACATTAAAAATGCAGAGTTATAACAACCATTTATGTAGAAACAAAATGAAAAAATAAAAAGAACTATCGTACTGAAACTCACCTCAATTAGCCATAGAGAGGGCTAGGGGTCAACTCCTCCTATATTTCTCCTTATTTATCCATGCCTTCATAAAGATAGGAAATCTCAAGTTAATTTTTGTATATGTTATAAACCTTAAAAAAAAAAAAATAGAATGCATAGAAGTAAACTAAGATTTTATTCATTACTTGTTTTAAGGATGGGAATGTTGTAAGCCTTCACGAAATCTTGAATAAGGACTGGATTCTAGTCATAACCCACAATAAACCAAACATGTTGAGGTTGTATTGGCAGCCGTTGAATCTCTGCAAGACTCAAAAATCTTCAAGTAAATCTCAGAAACAAGAAGAATCCCTCCATTAATACACTGTGCATAAGGATGAGCAAGATTGTGTAGCGCAACCATGAGTGGGTGAGTTTCCTTCCACAAGAACAATTACATACCAAATGAGTGCAAAAATAAGCCCTTATATAACTTAAAGATGGAATTAATACCTTTCTAAAGCCCTTACATGAGATCATGATAGGTGGAGGGTTGTGATCCCTCTCGGCCCACAACACATGCAAATTTTAAAACTTTCCATTCAATACGCCTAGGTGTGTTGTCAAGTCGCATCAAGGGTTAAGTTAAATATCAATTCAAGTCATAAATGTTATGTACTCGCATTCCCTTGTACCTCCCATTTCAAATTTATTGTGAACTAAACCCTTGACATAGCACCCAACATTGTATGGCCATGGCTAGGATCATGACTATGGTGATTATTATCACCATAGTCAAATATTTTTATCAATCCTTTAAACCAAGACATGTTCTATGCTTCCAACATCATAAACCCTTAAGAAAAACATTTTAGTTTACCCCCTTTCCAAATATATATTTACAAGGGTGGTTTTTAATAAGGAAGGGTGGACCTTTAGGGTTAGTTAGGACTAAGCCTTAGTTTTTAGTATTAGGTTCTAAACAATCCAACTTTAAAATAAACATAAATAATTTAAATTATCACCTTGGAAACTTTGTTATATGGTATTTGTCACCCATAGACAACTCCACACGTGTCATAACCTATCCATCAAACATAGAACCAATGCAAGTGAAATTACATGTGTAATACATGTGAAGAAAAATATAAGACACTATGACCAAAAATTACATGCTACGATAGAATAATGAATTATAGAGTAAAGGAAAACAAAAAATATTTATGGATCTTTTTAGGTGTGTGACATAATGGTATCAGATCATGGTTACAACACTTGTTTTGAATAAGCCCAACACTGAAATTGATAAAACAAAAAAAACTAATTTTATCTTGTTATGGTTGGACTCTCTTACAAATAGGAAGAGAAGAAAAACATTGTTGTTTGCAGGAAATTATGGTAGATGTGGGAATGTATGGTGAAGAGGAATCACATTGTAGAAATATTGTAACCAATGAAGAAGGTAACATAAGGGATGGTGAAATATGAGTAAATCTAAATGAAAGTAGGAATGATAACATGTCTGAATTACAACAAATAGTTAAGGAATTAAGGGCATAAAAAAATGAGTTAAAGAGGATAAAGAACATATCCTAAATGCATAGGAACACTTAAGTAATCTAAAATATAGAGTAATGACAAAAGAAAAATAGAGAACCGGAACTTCATATGGAAAAAAATGCACCTTACAAACTGAAGGGAAGGAAATTGGAGTCTTCCAAACATGAGTCTTAATCTTCAAGTGAAGAATCAACAAAACATAATACTGAAAAACATAAAGATAATAGTGAAAGTAGTGATCGTAACCAAAAGACGAAGAAATACAAATTGTATGAAGAAATTTTGGGTGAATTCAAAAAAATTGAACCTCATATGTTCAACAGAGAAATCGAGAAGAGATACAAAGCAGAAGCTTGGTTATCTAGAATAAATAAAATTTCCATATCTATAACTATTTCAATGAATTAAAAGAAAAAATAGCCATCTATAACTTGACAGGAAACGAAGATATATGGTGTCAAGACATCAAGAAAGTAGAAGGCATAAAAGAACGCTAGGTAACATTGAAAACCTTCAAGAAACATTTTAAATTAAAGTATATCTATGAAAAATATTACAAAAAAAATATAAATAATTTTACGAGTTAATATTAGGTTCCATCACTATGAAAGAACTATGTAGTAAATTCTTATGTGAAAAAAGGGAAAGTCACTACTTATGTGAAAAAATGTGAATTTATTATGAATTAATTGAAGACACATGATTATATAAATATCTTACCATTAGGATCTTATGATTTACTGTCACAAATGGACTGGTGAGAAAAACATAGAGTAATGTTAAACTGCTATGGTAACACTTTCACATGTGTAGATGATAAAAGTAATACCATTATTGTAAAAGGAATTCCTAGAAAGGTTACTATACAAGATATCTATGCCTTACAGATGAAAAGGTATGTACATAAGGGATGCAAATAATTCACATTCTATGTAATGGATGACAAAGAGTATGATAATCAATTTAAAATAGGGGATATACCAATTTTAAAATATTTTAAAGACATATTTCCGAAAGAAGTTCTCGGAAAACCTCCGAAGAGCGATATAGACTTTATGATCGATTTGGTATTGTGGGAGGTACCAGGATCAAAATATCCCATCGGGTACAAATATAGTAGATATTACTGAACTTAAATCACAATTGTAGGAACTAATTGATAAAAAAGCATTCGACCTAGTGTTTCCCCTTGATAAGCACTAGTCTTATTTATAAAGAAAAAAGACAGCACTTTAAGACTATGTATAGATTATCGTCAATTATACAAAATGACTGTTAAAAATAGATATCCTTTGACATGGATTGACCATCTATTTGATAAATTTTGAGGGGAAACCATATTCGTAAATATGGATTTAATCTCTAGATACCATCAAGTATGGATCAAAGATGAAGATATCTTGAAAACTGCTTTTAGAACCCTATATGGTCATTTCGAGTTTGTCGTAATGCCCTTTGGGTTAAAAAAAATACCTCCAAGATTTTATGTGTTTAATGAATAGTATTTTAAGCAAATACCTAGATAAATTCATAGTCGCCTTTATCGACAAGATATTGGTCTACTCTAAAAATAAACAAGAGCACGGAGAAAATTTAAAAATAATTTTACAAGTGTTAAGGGAACACCAACTATTTTCTAAGTTCAACAAGTGTGACTTCTTTAAAGGAATAATTCAGTATCTAGGACAAGTGGTTCCTAAAGATGGAATATTAGTTGACCCTGATAAGATTAAGGCTATCACTCAATGGTTTGTTCCAAAGAATGTAACTCACATAAGATCATTCATGGGGATTACTGGCTACTACAAAAAATTCATTGAAGGTTTTTCTAATATAGCCTACCCCATATATTCATTACAGAAGAAAGGTTAGAAATTTGAGTGGAGAGAAAAACTTACTTAAAGTTTTAATAAATTAAAACACTTGTTAACCGCATCTCCTATCTTCAAAATTGATGATCCTTTTAAGATTTTTTCATATGCACCGATGCATGTAAAAAAGGTTTAGGTCGGGTACTAATTCAACAAAACTATGTTGTAGGATACAAGTCTAGGAAGCTAAAAGAACACGAGAGGAATTATACTACTCATGACCTAGAACTAGCTTCCATCATACATGTGCTAAATATGTGGCAACACGACCTCATCGGAATAAGATTCTTACTAATGTCAGATAATATAAGTTTAAAATACTTATTTGATCAACATAATCTTAATGCTATCCAATATAGGTGACTTCCATTTCTAAGTGAATAGGATTTATAGATAAAACATATAAAAGTAAAAGAAAATAAATTTGCAGATGCTTTAAGTCATCACGCAAACCTGCTATATGCAAGCATTAATTATGAATCAGATTTAGAATATAAAATTCTAAACGTGGAAAATTTTGACAAAGAGTATCAAAAACTAAAGGAAAATACCACATAAAACGAAACGAATCAAATCAAATCAAATCTTAGTCTAAATAGAAGAGGGTTATTACTACATAAAGGAATATTATATAAACCTAACTCTAGAGATATTAAAGTAAGTGGTATGGACGAATTACATAAAATTGTTAGAGGAGATCATGACATGTGGAGGGATGAGATCCCTCTCGGCCCACAACACATGCAAATTTTAAAACTTGTCATTGAATATGCCTCGCTGCGCTGTCAACTCCAAGCCATGGTTGAGTTAAACCTTGGCTCAATCCGTGAATATTATGTACCGAAATTCCTTTGTACTTCTCGTTTTAAATTTATTACAAACCAAACCTTTGACATAGCACCCAAAGTTGTATGGCCATGGCTAGGTTCATGACTATTGTGATTATTATCACCATAGTCCATGCTTTTAATCAAACGTTTAAACCAAGACATGTGCTATGCTTCCAAAATCATAAGCCCTTAAACAAAAATTTTAATTTACCCCCTTGCCAAATATATATTTACAAGGGTGGGTTTTAATAAAGGAGGGTGGATTTTTAGGGTTATCTCGGACTAAGAATTAGTTTTTAGGCTTAGGTCCTAAACAATCAAACTTTAAAATAAACATAAAGCACTTAAAACATCACCTTGACAAGTTTATTATCTCATCGTGGTGAGCCGAGGACAACGCCACAAGTGGCATAACATGTTCATCAAACATAGAACGAGTGCAAGTTAAATTACATGTGTAAATACATACAACGACAAATATAAGAGGCTACAACAAAAAATTACATGTTGCAACAATATAACTAACCATAGAGTAATAGATTTTTTATGGATTTTTTTAGGTGTGTGACAATTAGAATATTAGATAGTATAAAGTCCCACTCTAGTTCCAACATATAATAGGGTTCACCTACCCTTTCCTTGTCACAATGGGCTAAGGAGCAACCCTACCCCTTTGTGACACATATTCTTAACCATAAAGCCCATTGGAATTTTTTTGAAATAAAAAATATATATTTCACCTTTCTTCTTTCCATATTAAAAGTGATCATTTGTGACCCAAACTATCCCACATTAAGGGTATTGAAACCATAATGGGCATTTATTTATTCTTCCTTTTAAGACCAATCACTAATAAGTGGGTAAAATTTTATAAAAAAACCCCTAAAACTTGTATAAATTTGAAAAAAATTATAAAATAAGAAAACCCTAAAACTTATATAAATTTGAACTTTTCCATATCAAGTTTTTTCTAGCTTGTTTTTAATATAATAATGTTAAACTTTTATATTGATTTTAAAAATACACATGATGTTAAACTTGCATAATCTTGTTGCCCTTAAGATATTTGAGGCTAATAAAATATTATTTGGGGACTTCAAAATTCAGATTTTGAAAACAAATTTAACCCAAATTAAATAAAAAATAAAATAACAAATCCAAAACATCTATCCATTAAACTACTATTATTTAAAAGAATAATTTCCTACCCAAACTGGTCTGCATTGACCACCAAGGGTCAAAGATATGTGACCATAAAACTAGTATGCATTGACCACTAAAGGTCAAAGGTATGGTGACCATAATGGCCTTTTTTTTAATTGGGCCTACGATGATTTGCTATGCTTATCACGAATAAGTGGTAAAAGTTTATAAAAAAAAGTAACACCTAAAACTTTTAGATTATGGTTACTTTGCACTGAGTTAAAGTAAATAATAAATATATATATATATATGGTTACGTTAACCGGAGTTAAAAGAAAACAAAAATTAACAAAACATAAAAAAAGTAGTGGCATGGATTGGTTCGGTCATGAGCAAGTATATAAATAAATAAAGCGCCGGAGCTCTTTCGGCATATGGATTTTGGATCATTCGGGCAAAGTTCTTTTACGCTTCTATTCGCTCAGACACGTTTCTGTTTCTGTTTAGTCAGACTAGCGGGTACATCATTTGGGAAAAGTTCGATTAGACTTGTCTTCTCTCACACACTTAGAAAGTCGTTTCCGTTTATTCAGACCAGCGGGTAGCCATGGAATCCAAGCTCACTTTGAAGAGTTCAGATAACGAACTGTTCGAGGTCAATCAGTCCATTGCCTTCGAGTCTAAGTACATCAAGCACATGGTCGAGGATATTGGCACCGCTGAAGCGACCATTCCTCTCGCTAACGTTTCTGGCAAGATACTTTCGAAGGTCATCTAATACTGCAAGTATCATGTCGAGGCTAAGAATCCCGCTGAAGAGAGGTGAGCTCCTACCCACGACGAAATCGAGACTTGGGATAAGGAATTCGTCGAAGTCGATGAGGCCACTTTGATCGGTCTGGTTAAGGTATTCTCTCTCAAAACCTGATTTTGATTTAGTTCAGGATTCGATTGTTTTGCATTACAGTAAATTACGGATTCTGTTGCTCCTTCTCTCCCTTGTCCTTGCTCCCCTGTTTTAGGGTTTTTTTGGGGGGAGTTTCTTGCTGAACATGTTTGATGGGTTAGGGGTTTGATGGGTTAGGGGAGGGTTGTGTTCTTTCATCTTAACTTGGAGCCTCTGAAGTGGTGGAGAATTGGTTTTTAATGAATTGATTATTCTGGATTCTGTTGCTCCTTCTCTCCATTGTCCTCGCGCACTTGTTTTAGGGTTTTTTTAGGGAGCAGTTTCTTGCTGAACACTTTTGATGGGTTAGGGGAGCCCTATTTTCTTCCAGTCATTCTAACTTGAAATCTTTGAAGTGTTGGATAATTGTTTTTTATTGAATTGCTTATTCTAGATTCTGTTGTTCTTTCTCTTCCTTGTCCTTGCCCACCTGTTTTAGGGTTTTTATGGGAGAGTTTCTTGCTGAACACCTTTCATGGGTTAGGGGAGCTTTGTTTTCTTTCAGTCATTTTAACTTGGAGTCTCTTAAGTGGTGGAGAATTGTTTTTTAATGAATTGATTATTCTGGATTCTTTTGCTCCTTCTCTCCCTTGTTCTTGCTCAAGTGTTTTAGGGTTTTTTTGGGCGGAGTTTCTTGCTGAACACTTTTGATTGTTAGGGGAGTTTTGTATTCTAACTTGGAATCTCTGAAGTGGTGGATAAATGTTTTTTAATGAATTGCTTATTCTAGATTCTGTTGTTCCATCTCTCCCTTGTCCTTGCCCACGTGTTTTAGGGTTTTTAATGGGGAGTTTCTTGGTGAACACCTTTGATGGGTTACCTGAGGGTTGTTTTCTTTAGGTCATTCTAACTTGGAGTCTCTAAAGTGGTGGAGAATTGTTTTTTAATGAATTTAGTATTCTCTTTCTATTGTTCCTTCTCTCCCTTGTCCTTGGACACCTTTTTAAGGGTTTTTTTTGGGGGGAGTTTCTTGGTGAACACCTCCTTTGTAGGGTTAGGGGAGCCATGTTTGCTTATTGTGGTATTTAATTTAAGGGTTAATGAAGCTTGTGAGTAGGTGAAGTTTGAAGGATAATAAATGGAATACTTTTTTGGGCATTTTAATTAGAAGTTTTAGAATTGTTTTATTTATTTTTTTAATCTTTTTATTGATTTTATATGTATCATTGCAATATTGAAATAATGAGACAGTAAAACTGATTTGCTTCCAATTATAGAAATCCCTTTCACCAATTGCTTTGGAGAAACTTGATTTCACCAATTTAGCCACATTTATTGGAACTAATTTCTATGGTTTGAAGTTTTTGCTTTTCTCTTTATTGTTCAAGGGTTTTTTTTCTTAAAATAATTAGTGTGTCAAAATTGTAGTGTCTTATAACTTTTCATATTTTTTTATTTTATTTTTGGGGTTTTTGCTACCCATATTTAAGGTGTGGAAAGGAAAATGAATAAGACCTATCTTGTTTGAAAGGAATATTGAGGTGGAATAAAGGGATTTTACACTTAACCCACTCTCTGAATAGTTTTATTAGTTGTTTTTAGGGACATCTTTTATAGTCATTCTAGAATATTGGAGTGTCAATCCAAAAGGCAATATGGCATTGACCAAAATCATAAGTTGTGCTAGAGAAATCAACCTCTCATAGGCAAGGCATAAATTTGATTCCTATCCAACTCTTATCTAACCCATTTAACTTCATGTATTAGGTTTGAAAGTTAATTTATTTATTTTTTGAGGCATCCAATTATATGGTATTTTTAGAGCATTATATGGTGTTTTTATGAAGCATGAGTGTAATGATTCTTATTCTTTGAATATTTTGACATATTTTTTTTGGAAAAACTAATTATGAGATAATGCATCCTAATTTATTTTTCTTGCTTATATGTTTATTTAATTTCCATATTTTATTGTTCCTATGCAATCATGATGTTTGATAAATTTATATATACATTTTTTCCAAGTGTAATTGTTGTGCAATTTTGGAAACAAAAACCTTAAGTCTTTTAATTTTAAAATAGCATAGTGCTTTGGTTGTAGAAACTTTTCCCGAAGTATCTTAGAGCTTAAGGGTAGTTTCATCCCTTCCTCAAAGCATAGCAAGAATGAAACCCCTCTTTGAGATTTGTAAAATATGTTGACCTCAATACGGAACCAACACTTTATTAGTGATTTGTATATTTAAGAAATATTCCTTTAAAAACTTATTTTTTCTTATTTGAAAGTTTGATGTGTAACTAATCTCTACCTAAATTCTCCCTCTCCATACCTTGGATTCTCGGGTTTGCGGTGAAGTGGATCACATGAAAAGGGGAACATTTGGAGACAATCCTCTAAAGTATATCAATGCCTCATAAACATTTTTATGTTATTTTTTAAATTTACATTGTTCTTTAAACATTTGAAATCTTAGTAAGATGATTGTTTTCCTTGTATTTGAATATTATTGAATTATTTCTATTAAATAAATAACTACTCAAGTTCTCTCATTTCTACATTATTTTTTTTTCTTTAATATTTTTTGGATTTGTTTAGTAATGTTTTGCATGTGTTTTCTTCTCAAAATTTATATATATTTTTGTATATTTTGTGGAAAATTTTGCTTATTAAGCTTTTCGGTTTGTGCACGCTGCAGATTATCTCAACATAAAAAATTTGTTAGATTTGACATGTGAGAGTGTGGCATGTATGATGAAGGGAAAGACCATTGAAGAAATAAGGAAAAAGTTCAACATTAAGAATGATTATACTCCTCAAGAGGAGGAGAAAGTTAGGGGTGAAAATCAATGGGCATTCGAATGATACATTTACTAGTGCAGGGTGATGGAAAAACAACATCTATATTTTGATGTTCCTAAGTCGTTGTTTTTCTTTGTTGTAGTCAAGAATTTGTTTTAAAACTTTTAGTCCATATTTATGTTGTTTGGATTCATTACATTCTTCAAATACTATGGTTGACCTTGAACATCAAGGAGTATGGTTTGGTATATGTGAGACATTTAGTTGAACTATTTTGTAAATATCTTCGAGCATCTTTTGCAAAGTATTTGTATTTTTAAAATTTTGATAAATATTGCAACTACTTCTATAAATTCTTCATTGTTTTATTTATGGGTGGTCACTCTTTTATTTCTTATTGAAGTTATTTTTATACAAAACATGATTTGTGCGAGTAGACACTACAATATTTGAATTTTGTGCCAGTCACCTAACCATGGTGATAGTATCTTGTTCTTGGATAGTGTTATTGATGACATGTCCAAAAAGCATGTAATGTTGAATTTCATTTTCATTGATATGCATGATTTGACATAATAATTAAACAACAATTTTCTTTGGGGCATGGTAGGATTTACTAGTTATGAAAAAGTTTAGTGTTTTTACATGTTTCTTGATTTAGTCTTTCATTATTCTTTGTTCCTTGTGGATTCCTTCAACTATACATATACAATTCTTAAATAGTAGACTTATTTTTTTATTGGGCTTTTTATTATTCTTTTATCATAGTGCTGCCCTTTCACCATACATATAACATTTCCAAGT
>LPNX010524969.1:299174-307747 GCA_001517045.1 Pseudotsuga menziesii | reverse complement strand
GATATATGATTAGGTCTTTTATTATGCCTTGACTCATAGTGACCTACTAATGTTTCAATAACACTTTGATCTTCCTAGATTTACATTTTCAATATTAATGCGTAGCACTTTAATTTGGCTCAATCTATAGATTCAATATTTTGATTTTCTGAGATAGAATTGAATTATTAATTAATTGTTTATGAAAATTTTGAACTGTAGCTTTGTTTATAAAAATTTGAAAAGTAATCGTGATCTTATTTCTTTTTTGTTTATGATTTTGTGAAAATATTATCAATGCTTTTGTTAAATACCTTAATGAAATTTTCTTTCAAATTTACTGGACTATATTATTTTTTAATGCCTTTTAGATGATTTATTCCTACGTATTGATTTTTTTCACTTTTAATTATTGATGGCTTGCAACTTTCAATTAGACTTATTAGATAATATCACCGGGAATGCACAAAGCATTATAGTAGTTGCTGCTATCTTCATATTTTTTTGCATTTCCTTTTGAAATGTAATGTCTTAATTTACCATGTCGGGCAGACTCGAGGAACATTTGTTGTTGATATTTCTGAATCGTAACTCGTAACATGGGTTTGGTTCGTTGTTTATAAGGATGGGGGAGATGACCTTCTACATCCTTCCACAGTACCATATCTAGATGGTTTTCTGACAGTATCAGATCAAGATGGTCTTTGGACAGAGCTGAGATGCCACACTTGAGATATTCTTAAATATGGAAAAATTGTCTTCCTCATCATAGATTCACAATGGCCTCCATGGGATGAGTAAAGGAGAGACTGAAGCTGGGTTTGTAATCTTGTAACCATTAATTCATTTGTAAACACTGTAGATGATTGTTGAAACATCATTGCCCTACTGTCTTTGAGCAGCTCTGTAGTGGACTCAGTGTGTCCTGTATGTTTTTTGTGTGTTCTGCTTCGATACGCTATGTTCTTATTCGTTTTACAGACCTAAACAGATCGAGCTATAAAGATCGAATAAAGCTTGTAAAAGCAGAAAAATGGTGAAAACCCAATGAGAAAGAAAGGCACCATAATGGTGTTCTAGAGAGATCTAACACATCCAATCAATTATGGCTTAGTGACGAAACCAATCCTGTCAACGGAGGTTTCCTCCGGAAGTTGAGTCCTTCGTATCAGAGAATAGAGTCCTTATATATGGAACAATGTCCACTGCATCGCGACTGGAAGGATAGAGCTTTAGTGATTTACCATGTCGCGGCGAGTTGAGAAACTTTTGTTATTGATATTTCGGAATCGTAACATGCGTTTGGTCTGTTGTTTATAAGGATCGAGCAGACCACCTTATATGATGGTTTTTGGACAGCATCACATCAGGATAGTTTTTTGGACAGCATCATTACAAACTTTGGACAGGGCTGAGATGTTCTCACATGCCACGCTTGAGATAATCTTACATACGGGAAAAACTTCGCTTTGTCATTGTACATTCACAATAGTTTACATGGGTTGAGTGGAGGAGAGATTGAAGTTGGGTTTGAAATGTTGTAACCATTAGCATAGATCCATCTTAAACCTGGATCTAGAAAGGACCTAGAGGGATTCAATTTCTTTAGGTGTAAGCTATTTTTATCTTAAATTTTTAAATGTTCACAAAAAATTACACCTCAAACATTTTGATCACTTGAATGGTAAATACAAAAATTACACCTCAAACATTTTGATCACTTGAGTGGTAAATACAGGTTTAACACTGATCTTTTAATTACTTTTCATTTAGTTTTATTATTTGGAGAATTGATTTTGTATTGAGTGGCCACTATATAAATATATGAATCCACAATATAATTTTTTCATTTTTTTTATTTATGCTGGTTAACAAAATGTTTTTTTGTTATGTCCGCTACCATAAGTGACTAACTTTTGACACGATCTTCCTAGTATGAGAGAACCTCCCTTCTCTCATTGCAATTAATTCATTTGTGAACAATGTAGATGATTGTTGAAGAACTAATAGAATTATCTAGCTATAAAGAGAGAACACACAACTTGCAAAAGTAGAAAATGGTGAAAAACTAAACAGAAGGAAGCCACTATAATTGTGAGCTAAAGAGATCTAACACATCAAGTCACTATAGTTGTGAGCTAAAGAGATCTAACACATCAAGTGATAATACCAAGGTGTAGTTTCCCCAACACCCCTCCTCAACACTACTATGGGGTAATAAAGAAAGGGCCCTGACAACTAAGGCCATAATAGGTCCCCCAAAAAAACTAACCAATGGACATTGAAATAAAATGAGGAGAGATGAAAAACCTCATGGGGAAAAAACCCCCTCAAAATACAATGTAGAAAAAGAAGAAAAAGGCAGTTGCTAAGGAATTGTGTCCTTCGCTCCAAGGTGATCGCGGAGAGAGTGGAATTACTGCTTACTGAAGGTCTTGGTGAAGACGTCGTGAGTCTATTGAGTTGAAGGACAAAAATGCAAGTCGATGATCTTATCGTGTACCAAATCTCTCATGTAGTGCATGTGGATCTATATGTTCTTTGCTTGTTTCCTCTGTACTTCCTCTATACGCGATCTTTGAAGAAATTAAGAGTGATTTTCCTCTCAAACCATGACAGTAGGGTGGTGTAATTGGATGCCCCACTGTGTGAGAAATTTTGTAACCATAAAATCATGAATGGTTATGTTGAGTACCCCTATATTTGGCCTCGGTAAAAGATAGAGCAAGGGGACTTGAAGCTAGATTGAATGATTATCTAGATCTGGAATTGCAATCAATTCTGTCGCCAACCTAGTTTGAATCACTGAATCTAATGAGATCCAATACATAATCTACTACATACTGAATCCCAAAGGTAATGTTTCCCTATACGTATTGAAGGATCCACTTAGCACCTTCCAATGTAGCTCATGTGGATCTTGCATGAACCGAGATACTTCCCCAACTACATACAAGAGGTGTAATATAGAGTGTGTAAGATATAACACGATACCCACTAGTTTCCTTTATAGATTTTTATCAACCAATGGAGTATCCCCACCATCCTAAAGTTTGACCCCTCATAGGAAAGGAGTCGGTACACACTTGAAATCTTTCATATAGAATCTCTCTAGGAGATCACATGAATACTTGGCCTTAGATAGTTTGATTCCTAAGGAATCTTGGTTGATTTCAATACAAAGGAAGAACTACAATGGACCCATGTCTGTCATCAAAATCCTATCATGGAAAATCCTCTTGTGTGCAATAAGTGCTGCATTTGACATACTAGTGATCAACAAATCATCCGCACAGAAAACTAGCAGCAGAAGTGAGTTAGTTTTCATAATCTTGTATACATTTATATATTACTTACATCCTAATGTTTTAGGACAATAGGTAGGAGTCCATCTTGGCATACCATGCTCTTGGGGTCTCCTTGAGTCCATAGAGAGACTTCTTTTAGTCTACAAATCAAGGATGAATCTTGTATGAATCCTTGTGGCTGCTCCATGTAGATATTGTCAAAAATATCATGAATAAATTCATTCTTCACGTCCATCTATGGACTTCCAACCTCTTTGTTGTAGAAATCAAAAGTGCCAATCAAATGGAATCCATCTTTGCTACTGGAGAAAAGCTATCATCATAGTCTATCCCATGAACATGTTGAAAGCCTTTGGAAACTACCTTCACTTTGTATATGTTGATCTATCTTCATGGTTCCTTCTAAGTCCTATAGACCCACCTACATCTAACAAGCTTCATGTTTGAAATAAGTGGAACCAAATCCCAACTCTGTTTCTCGAGGAGAGAGTTGTAGTCCTCATGCATAGCGACTTCCTATAGGGGTTTCATGCACCCTCTGCACAGGCCTATGGATCTGAAGGTGGAATAATGTAACAATGCATGGTACTCATTGATTCCATAATGTGATTGCATGAGAAGGATCCTCAAACTAGGACCTCATCATCCCTGGATCCATTAGATCCCCCACAAGGTCACCTACGTCCTGTGGGGAGATATGTGCATATATATCTCTTAAGCTCCTTGTTCTCTTAGGGAAGATACGATGTGGTTCAACACATTCATGCTCATATTCTTCCTCATGTTTGGAACTCAAATATAAATCATGATCTGGATGATTATAATCATCATCACATAAGTCTAGTTCAAGAATAGGAACAAAGGTCTCTGCATGTGACTCCAATTGTGCATGCAAGAGCTCTTCCTCAAAATGGACACTTTGCTAAATAAATATCTTGTATATTCTGGTATAAAAAAACTTGTAACCCTTAACATAATCAAGACATCCCATGAATATGCATGCAGTGATATGAGGATGTAATCCTTTCCTCATTTGAGAGGGTACGTGGGCCCATGCCGCTGTGCTCCAAATATTTGAAAGTGGGTCACTTCTGGTTTGCAACCACTCCATTCCTGAAAAAGGAGTATTTCCCTTCAGAGATCTATTGGGAGATATGTTGTATATGTAGTTAATACAATTAAGTGTCTCAACCCATATTTTAGAAGGAAGAGACCTTGCATGCAACATGCAAGAGGCCACCTCTTTAAGGGATATGGCTCAACCACTTCATTTTGTTGTGCACTATATGGTATTGTATGTTGTAACTGTATATCAGCCTATGAACATAGACATTGAAAAATATTGGTCACATACTCCCCCCCATTGTTTGTGCAGAGGATTTTCATCTTCCTCTTGGATTGATTCTATGCAAGTACTCTTAAGTCTTTGAGACGCTAAAAAAAATCATGTTTTCTTCCATAGAAAATACACCAAAGGATATCATGAGAAATCATCAACAAATGTAAGCACATACCTAACCTTGCTAATGGATGAATGAGAAAAGGGTCTTATTAGATCACTATGGATTATCTCCAAAGGAGAAGATTCCCTCCAATCCTTCCCTTTTTCAAACTTCTCTTGAGGATGTTTTATAAGAACAAATCATTGACAAAATCCTTTGTAAAAATGAATGTTGGGAAAGCCAATGAACATTCCCTACTTGTAGAGTCGTTGCATGAATCTGAAATTAAGATGAGCAAATATTTAGTGCCATAAGCTATTGCTATCATCAACATGTGTGAGTAATAAGGAAAAATATGGTTCAGTGAATTCAAAAAAGGTGTACAACCTAGATCTTTGATTGACCTCACTAGTGGAAACTTTAGAGTTTGTTTGTATGTTAAAGATATTGACAACATCATGAGTGAATTCAACTCTCTTTCTAGTTCCAAATTTGTAATCTGATAGACATAGAGAAGATTCAGCGATACTTTTGGAACATGTAGCACATTATAAAAGGTACCATGATGGAGTTCAATCATGCCTTTGTTGGTGATCTTGATAGAAGAATCATCCCCCATGAGTATAGTAGGACCTTTGCATTCATCCAATGAATAGAAAGCTTCATTTGTTGAGGCCATGTGATCTAATGCACTTGAATCTACAATCTGTGCATAGACAGAGGAATTAATGGTAATCAAAGCATGTCTAGAGTTACCTTTCTCGAGAGCATAATCTTCGGGCTTGTTCTTGGTTCCCTCTAGAATGTGATCCCCAAGTTTGCGCTTCTGAAGTATCTGCACCATCTAATCTATCTTCTTCATGCATGAGCATTCTTGATGCAGTCCTCTCTAACATTATGCACATTTCTCCCCTTTCTTTTGGGTTAGTGCAAGAAGATGAGGGACCTTTTAGATGCAATCCTAGTTTTCAAAAACACGATCACGTTACCAAAAAATACAACGCGTTTCTGCTACATAGCAATTTCTATGGTTCAACCCGAGCCTGACATGTCATGGGACATGTAGGATAGGAAACCATATTGCGTACGCGTTATATAACTACAAAACGTGATCACGATCTGTATTTATAAAATGCGTACGTGATTTGGAAAACCAAAAATAATTTATATACACAAGCCTGAAACCCACGGCCTATTTTACTTATCAGGAACGTGAAAACAGCGGCCAATTGGAGCATTTTGGAGCATGTTAAGTGCTTGGGATTGTTGGAGGAGCTGATTTAGTTGGAGGGGAGGAGATTCCACTCATGAATTGTCATCCAACAAGGTAATTTAATCACCCAAAGCATTCTTTTTTTGTCAATTTTTAACCTATAATTGTGTTTTTTAATAGAATAATCAACCCAACAACTCCCAAGCTAATGTTTGATGGATTCAAACTAAAAGAGGCTATAAGAATCAAAAACATCATCTCTAATAGATATTCAATGTTCCAAAAGGATAGAAATATATAAAACAAACACAAGCATAGAGTGTGTGTGGAAGGAGGCTAAAATTATAAGCCAAGGGTTTTAACAATTAAAAAAACAATATATATCTACATTCAAATTAAAGACACGGAAAGATAGAAAAACCACATCATAATGAGATTGAGAGGCATAAACAAAAAGGAACAAAAATACTATAAGAGAGACACAAAAGTACTACTCAGTAGGGTTCTAAACAACACATATCTCATAATTCTCCACAATATGCAAGAGAGAGTAATGGACAAGCTAGCTTATGTTCCAATTACAATAGAAGCCTTAGATATTAAACACCAATTGGTAGAACTAACATAAAAATACGGTATAAGGCACAAGGTGTAAGAAACCCATGTTAGCAAACACAAGAAGACGAATTTTGCTTCTTTTATCCTATAAACATAATAAATAAAATTAGAAACATGTGAGACCCTAGGTCTCCCTAAGATCCCTAGATCTAGCAAAGACATAAATGACTTTACTCAAACACTCTATGCCCCTGCATCACTAGGTTTATCAACCATTTTTTAAAATAGAAAAAACAATGGGTAATATATTTCTACATGTCATGTCTCTAAGCTTATCTACAACCAATTGTAGTCCAGTCCACAAATTCTCCATTTTCCATGTAACTTTTGGTTGGTTTCCATGGTTATACAACAATGGAAATGGTGAACACCCATGAATTGCCTAGAGTGCATCGTGAGAGTGTTCCCAACCATGATCGAGTCAATTATATTTAGAGGATATGGTTGCAGCCTTGTATTATCCCTTTCCTTGCCTCACATGTCCTAATAGTCCCTTGCCCCTTTCTTTTACATATCCAAGGGACGTAAAGGCCAAAACATGTCAAAATAGCACTCCTAAATTCAAAGAAGTTTAAACCTAAGTGTGCATGGAAAAGTCACCAATGAGAGTGAAGAAGTGCCTTAACTTCTAGAAAGAAGTTGAACGAAACTCACTATTTAATTG
Source organism: Pseudotsuga menziesii (assembly GCA_001517045.1). Classification (NCBI taxonomy): domain Eukaryota; kingdom Viridiplantae; phylum Streptophyta; class Pinopsida; order Pinales; family Pinaceae; genus Pseudotsuga; species Pseudotsuga menziesii. Next base: position 300,523 of record LPNX010524969.1, on the reverse strand, counting down.
TTAAATGTTTAATTTTAAGATTTAAATGTATGTAAGTGGGTGCCATTAAATTGCTTGCAACTTGAGTTTTCCTTAATTTACATTTTCAATTTTGAAGAGATGTCATTATATACCATGTATACATTTCTAATGATTTCCTTATTGATTTTTTTATTGCAGTTGCGGCTATGGACACCAATGCTGAAATATTGATTAAGCTTGCCCAGTTGAGAGGTCTCAGTACTGCTTTTAGTGGTGGTGATAGGATTCGACGTTCACTTGCATCCACTTTGGATGCAATTGTTGAGACTATTACATTGTCAAGCAACATACTATATGATATTACATCATATAGAGAAAGAAAAAGACAACAATACGCTGATGGGCTTAGCTACAGCGCAATAAAAAAGTTGAAAATTACCAAAGAGCATATATTTTCATTGTTTATGGACCCTCACATGGGGGAAATCCCAAATGCAAATAGGACACATATCTCTATTGAGTGGTGCACATATCAACCATTTGATGATAACTGGATAGACAGATGGTATATGGTTTTTGATATGCCACCATACAACAAGAGGGAAATCCCCATGTATTTCCTTTGGAAGATGTATGCAGAGTTCATGTTGGGTAAACACGTAAACTATTTTGATATATTGGCATTTCATGGGTTCGGTGGGGGGATTCCCCAAAACCGACCCAATACGAGGCTTCGAGACGCTGATCTCCCTATCCCTGCACCTCATAGGAAGTTGCCTGGGCCAGATGTCCCACCTGTATATCGTGTTATTCCACAGACATGTGATGCATTTTTGAGTTTGGCATGGGCCGTTGTTCACCATAGCACTGTGGTTCAACATATGGGTGAGGAAGGGACATCTGTCTCCGGTGTGGTACGTACACAAGGTCGTCATGGTGTAGGACCATCTTCTAGTGCAATATCACTCACTAGTGTAGTACCCCCATCTACTACAGGACCATCTACTAGTGCAGCACCATCAGCACATTCCCAGCCTACTTTTGAGCCTCAGGAGTGCACATCGTGTGGTTGTCCATGCTATGGTCTTTCGTCAGATGTTGTCGTCAATGTTTTTTTGAGTGATGTATGTATATGGTTAATTGTAATAAATTCTTCATTTATTTTCCTCTTTGTACACATATGTATAGTTTGAGCTAATATATTAATTTTGTGAACTTGCAGTTGATGCTTTATGCTGGTAGCGATGCCCCAGAGTTTCATGTTCCGCACTCTACAGAGGGGCATGACATTCCATCCACTGGTCCCTTGGTTGGTGAAGAGATTCCTATAGCACCCATTGCCATATCTCACACCGAGGTAAACATTTTAAAATTTCAGTCTTTTAATA